>JACVRA010000130.1:12480-22647 GCA_019828545.1 Paracamarosporium sp. OC-R06-R3
AAGTATTTTTAATACTTAATTAGAGCTTTTTATTTCTTATTACTATATACTTTTTATTATTAAAGCCTATAGCCCTACTATAAGTAAATCTTATTATCTTAATATAAATTAAACTAGGTATATAGTATACTTTATAATATTATATTATACTATTAATTATATTAATATAGGTAGTTAAAAGGTCTATATTAGATATACTTTAAATAGAGGTATATAAAAGTATATAATAAGAAATAAACTAAAGATTAATTAACTAACCTATAGGCCTAGTATAAAAAAATATAAAAAAGCTATTAAACTATTTATAATAAAAAGTTAACTATATAAATAAATTTAATCTATATTATTAAAATTTTATTTATTTAAGCTTCTAATAATTATAGCTTAATTAAGCTATTAAAGCCTAATATAATTAGTAAGTTCTAAGCTTTATTATACTTCTCCTTACTTAAACTCTATAGATAGTTTCTTATCTATGTTATATTAAGGCTATTTTAGCTTAAAAGATATTTTAATAAGCTTAATAGCCTAGTAATAACCTCTTGTAAGCTTTATTCTTTAATAATAAGTCTTTATTAACGTTAATATATTCTTAATTTAAGTTTTACTCTAGCCTAGACTATTTTAATATAGCTTAATTAGGTACTTTAGTTAATTATTAACTTAATATATATTAGTTTTAAACTAGAATACTAGATTATACTAAGTTAACTATTTTATATTATAAGCTTTAAATTAAAGCTAATCTAGGCTTAATAGCTATATATAGTAATAAGTTTTAATACTTTAAGTTAAATACTATAAGATAACTTACTATAGCCTTAAAGGAATCCTTTTATAAATACTTAAAGCCTATATTTAAGGTCTTATAAAGAGGTAGTAATCTTTTTTTATAAATATAATAGCTATTTAACTCTATATATATTATCTTATATAGCTATACTAAGAAATTAAGCTTTAAACTTTAAAAATATTTCCTTATAGTTTATTTTTAGTTATTAAAAAGTAATTTAATATTTAGCTACCTTATTATTAAATAGAAAGTAAAATAATAGTACTAATATTATTTTTATAATATTTATAAATTAAGTCTACTTTAAAGTAGCTAAGTATTATAACTTTAAATATTTTTAAGTAATACTAGTAGTATATCTTTATATTAAGGCTATATAAATATATTTACTTAAATAGTAATTAATATTAATCTTTAAATAATTAATTATTAAGGCTTTTTATTATAAAAATATAGGCTCTAAGCTGTCTATTAAAGAATTAATTTCTAGGGTTTATTTTAATAGCTTTAGTATAATAGTTTTAGGTATTTTTAATAAATACTTAATATTTAATAAACTATTAAGTTATTACTATATAGGTAGTAGAGGCTTAGTTATAGGTAGTAGTTAATTATTTCTTAATAGTAATTTAAACTATAACTTTAACTACTATATTTAAGCCTATAAGGCCTTAATTAAATTAAAGGCTATAGCTAAGTTTAATCTATTATAGATTTAATATATAAAGATAGTTTAATTACTACTATTATTATTATTATTACCTAATTTTAAATTAGGCTAGGGGGATAGTAGGGGTTTAATTTAACTTTAATTTTAAACTATTTATTAGATTAATTTAACTAGGTATTAAGTAGACATTAACGTTTAATTTTAAGTTTATAAGTTATTAATAGTTATAATTCTCTATTTTAACGTAATTCTATATAGCTTTTTTAAAGATAATCTAACTAGTTTAGCTATTAAAAGTTTTAAATCTAAAGGCTTTAATTAATAAAAGGTCTTTAGTATTTTATTTATAAAGATATTTTTAATATACGTCTAATGTAGCTTTTTTAGGTCTTATAGTAATATTATTATATAGCCATTACTATTAGTAGTAAACTTTTTTATATAATATATTAATATAAGTAGTTAAAAGGTCTATATTAAGTATATTCTAGGTAGAGGTATATAGAAGTACGTAATAAAAGGTAAACTAAAGATTAATTAACTAATCTATAAGTATAATAAGGTTTAGGCTTAATTCTATTAATTCTATTAAGTTTTAAAGTAGATCTAATGTTAAGTTTATATATATATAATTATTAGGGGCTTAAATAATTAAGATTTTAATAATATAGATTACGTTTACTTATATAAATAACTCTTAACTATAAATAGCTTAATAGCTTTTTAATATTCTTTTATACTAGGCCTATAAATTAATTAATTAATCTTTAGTTTACCTCTTATTATATACTCTTATATACCTCTACTTAGAGTATATCTAGTATAGACCTTTTAACTACCTACGCTAATATAATAGGCCTAATATAAAAGGATATAAAAAAGCTATTAAGCTATTTATAGTAAAGAGTTAATTATATAAATAAACTTAATTTATATTACTAAAATCTTATTTATTTAAGCTTTTAACAATTATAGCTTAACTAAGCTACTAGGGCCTAATATAATTAGTAAGTCTTAAGCCTTATTATATTAATAATAGTATAATAGTTTAGTATACTAATAAGTTATATAACTATACTTAAAGGTATACCTACCTTACGTTTAGGTATATCTACTTAATAGTTAGGTATAACTACTTTAAGTAGAAGGTTATTCTAGGCTAGGTAGTATATAAAAGTATAATAGCTTTATATACTTAAAGTCTTCTTATTTTAGTATAGCTAAAATAGAGTTAACTTACTTTATTTACTTCTTTTAATATAAGAGACTAAGCTTATCTTTATATTACACTAAGATCCCTAACTTAGCTAAAAGATAGTAATATAATATTAAGTTAAACTAATTAATCTACCTATATATATGCATTTAATAATAACTACTTTAGAAGATTTATTATATAACTATACTAAGCTATTAGTTTATTATAAAATATAATTACTTATGCTCTTTATTAGTAAAGCTAGAGAAAGAGTTTAAATACTATTAAGTAATATACTACTTAAAGAAAGTTAAAGGATAAATACCTATCTATTAAATATACTTAAGTATAGACAACTAACTACTTACGTAAAGAGGGCTATAAAAGCCTTAGCCTTTATAAAAAAGAAATTTACTTTTATATATTAACTACTTTAAGTACTACTAGCTTACTTTTTCTTTACTAAAGAATTAACCTTAGCTATTTTATTTATAGCTAATATATACTATAGTACTAATACACTTATTTATAGTATTAACACTTAAGAAAAAAATATTAAGTAATATATATAACTTAACTAAGTTTTTTACTTACTTTAAGAATTAAATTTAAAGCTATAGCTTTATTACTAAAAAAAACTATAACTAAGATACTTTTATAAAGCTAGTTTACTTTTAGTAAAGTATAGATAAAGAACTTTTATAAATACTTTAGCTATCTACTTTTACTAGTAATAACTTAATTATAGCTATACTAAAGGCTATCCTTAAGTATTTTTAAAAAAACTTATTAGTAATTACTATAAAGCTAGTTAGCTAACTACTTCTTTATAAAGTAAAGTATTAATAAATTTATATATACTATTAAATTACTACTAATACCCTAGCTAAAGGTAAGGAGCTATAATAGGCCTTTATATAGAAGTAGTAAAAAGTTAAAATAGTTTAAAAAAAACTATACGTACTTAAAGCCTTAGCTATTAATAAAAAGCTATTAATAATTTAATATTATATTATATACTTTTAAGTTCTACTATTTATACTATAAAATTAAAATAGCTTTAATCTAACTAACCTTTTAAGCTTAAAATTAAGTAAGTTTAATAACTTATATTTTTTATACTAGTTACTTTTTAAACCTACTATTACTACTTTAAGTACTTAACTTACTAGCTAATATTTTATTAAGTTCTTAAATTTTTTATTACTTTTAAATAGTAAGACTACTATAATATTTAACTATTAAAAAGTATATATAAAGAATAAGCTATAGTTAAATAGTAACTAGTTTATTAATAATAACTTATAAGATATAAAAAAACGTATTATAGCCTATATAATAATATAAATAAAAAATCCTACTTAAAATTAATTTAAAATATTAATTAGTACCCTCTATAATAGTAGTAATACTATTAATAGTAAATTTTTTATAAATACCTTAAATTAAGCCTTTAGTAACCTATATAAGAAGAAGAATACCTATTAAGCCTTTACTTAGCTTTACTTATATACTACTACTAAGTTTTTAAGCTTTTAAGTTAAGTTTTTTTACTTTACTACTTAGTATAGGCTCCCTATAAACTAGTAAGTTAAAGAGTTTTATAAAAAGCTTATAAATTAACTTTATATAAATATAAGTTATAACGTCTACTACTTTAAAGGTAACTATAATAAGTTTATAAGTATTACTTATAACCTAGTACGTAAAGCTACTATTACTAAAAATTAAGCTATAGTATAAGTAGAGTATAAAAAGACTACTTTTATTATATTTATTAAACTTTATAATTATACTTTACTATTAATGCTATAGCCTTTTTATATTATAACTATATAAGCTACTTCTACTATTTTAATATTAGTAACTTAATTTATCTACTTCTACTACTAAAAGGCTAGTTATACTACTTATAATTGCCTAGATAAACTAGTTAACTAAAAGGCTATTAAAGTACTAACTAGTATAAAGAAAAAGACCTACTATAATATAATTAATAAAAGTACTTTTAATAGTAACTTAGTAAAAGTATAGCTCTAAAAGAAGTTTTCTTTCTAAAGTAACTTACTAAAGTTATTAGTATATAAAAATAATTATTTAGTAAAAGTTAATTTACTTTACTCTACTATATCTCTATAAATAGACTAGCTATTAAGTTAAATATACTTATTAATACTAAAGTAGGTAGCTATACCTTAGTATACCTTAAGTACTTATATATAATTAAGAAAGGACTAAAGGCCTTATTCTATAATATAAAAGTAATACTCTTAACTAAATATAATAGCCAACTTAATAAATAAGTAGATAAGTACTTTAAGGCTAATTTTATACTTAATAGTTATTACTTTACTACTTACTTTATTCTTTATAATATAGGCTAGTATAACTTTATAGTTAACTATAAGTTCTTTAAGAAGGCTAATATTTAAATTAACTATAAATAATAAACTTTAAAGTAGCTTAATATAGCCTTAATTAACTATAAATAAGATATTACTATCTCTATGTAAGGTACTACTATAGAAGTTAATCCTACTTACTAAGTAGATATAAAGTAATGTAATAAGCTTATAAATATAGTTATTATATAATATACTTATTATTTACTATAGTAATCCCTTTAGTACTACCCCTACTAAAGAAACTTAATAAAGATAAAGAATAAACTTTACTATTAAATACTATATTCTTAAAAACTAAAGTCTACTTAATAAAAACCTATTTCTTATAAAGACTTTACTAAGGTTAGCTTTAAAATTAATACTATAAGAGCTACTATATTTATAATTAATATATAGTAGAAAGAAATAATTATTAGTTATATTAGTATCTATAAAGTAAATAAGTTAATTTAAAAACGTAAAGAGAAGTTAGGCTAAATAAACCTACTAAATTTAAAAAAAAAACTCTATTAGCTTTTTATAAAGAAGTTACTCTTTATAGACTATATAAATATAACTTTAGTCTACTTTTTAAAGAAAAACTCTAACGTCTTACCTCTATATTATAAAGGCGTTAATTATAATATTAAGTTAACTATTAAAAATATATTAGCCTTTAGCCTATTATATAGTATATCTCTAAAGTAACTATAGCTTATTAAGAACTACTTAGAAGACTACTTTTAATATAGCTTTATTATATATAGTAGAGCTTTATATACCTTATTAATACTATTTACTAAAAAGCTTAAAAGAGAGTAGTAATTTTATATTAACTATTAAAAACTTAATACTATTATAAAGAAAAACGTCTACTCTATCTTACTAATTTAGGAGATACTTACTTAACTTACTTATACTAAAGTATTTACTAAGCTAGATATATAATAAGTCTTTTATTATATTTAATTTAATAAAGAGATAGAAGACTTTACTACTTTTTATATATACTATAGTAACTATAAGTATTATATACTACCTTTTAATCTTTATAATAAACCTATTATCTTTTAATAATATATTAATAAAGTGCTATATAGCCTACTTAATAACTTTTATATAGTATATCTTAATAATATTCTTATTTATTTAAAAGATCTACTAGAGTATAAAAAGTATATTACTTAAGTACTAAAATAACTCTAAGATATAGGCCTCTAAGTAGATTTTAAAAAGAGTAAGTTTATAATAATAAAGATAAAGTTCTTTAGCCTTATTATTAATACTAAAGGTATTTAAAAGGACTTAAAGAAAGTTACTATAGTATAAAAATAGCTAGTACTTACTTTAATTAAAGGTATATAGTTATTTCTAGACTTTTATAACTTTTATTAGACTTTTTTTAAGGACTATAGATATATTATTAGGCTACTTACTAAGCTACTTAAGAAGGGCACCTGGCATGTCTTTAGTAATTAAAAGCTAGTAGCCTTTTAATAAGTTAAGGACTTTATTTTATTAAATAATGTTTTTACTTATTACTTACTCTACTATAAAATGTATATAAAAATAAATATTAATAATAAAGTTATTACTAATGTACTCTTTTAGTTATAAGATAATAGCCTTTAGTAATTAGTTACTTTTTACTCTAAAACTATAAGTAGTCCCTAAATAAACTATAATATCTATAATAAAGAAATACTAGCTATTATTTATAAACTTAAAAAATAGTATATTTAGCTTATTAGCTTATAAACTACTAAGCTATTTACTACTATTATTAATTATTAAGCGCTTAAGTACTTCTTAATAAAGTAAAAGCTTACCCTATAATAAATATACTAGGCTATAATAGTAGTTAACTTTAACTTAAAGCTTACTTATTAATTAAGTACTACTAATATAGTAGCTAATATACTATTACGTAAATAAAAAAAGCTTTAAACTTAAAAGGATAAAAATAAAGCTACTTATATAAAAGCCTTTTTAAAGGCTAAGTAGCTTAATATTAATATAGTTTAAGTAAGTATAAACGCTTTAGTTAATCTTACTACTTAAGGCCTATAGTATTATTAAATTAAGATTACTACCTTAAATACTTTTATAGCTTTTCCCTTTATAGACGACCCTTACGCAATTATTAATTAGATAATTAAAGTAAATAGAGATAACCTAAGTATATAAAGGCTATAAAACAAGACTTTAATAAATATATAAAAACTATAGAAATTAAATAATTAAGGCCTACTCTTATATTAAACCTAACTTATAGTTTTAATAGTTTAATTCCTATATATCTACTTAATTTAAATAGTCTATGCTACGTAGATTACTACTTATTTAGGAAAAAGAAAAACTATAAAGTTACTTAAGGATTAATACTACTGGCTAAATATAAGTAAAGACGTTAATATATATATTATAGCCTATAAGGCTTACTATTAAAGCTATATACTCTATAATTATATTTTAAGACTACTTAAGTTACTACTAATACTAGAATAAGTATAGTAAGATATCTTTATAGACTTTAAGTTATTTCTATTTAATAAAAAAGAATATAATAACGTCTTTATTATTATAAATTACCTAGGTAAATAATACTTTTTACTACTTTACTATAAAAAGGCTATTATAGAGTACGTAGTAGATATATACTACTACTATATTTAATATATATATAGCCTACCTAGATTAATTGTCTTTAATTAAGGCCTATAATTTATCTTAGCGTTTATAAGTAAACTATGCCAGCTTATAGATATTAAGTAAAAGCTTTTAATAGCCTATTATACTTTAATAAATAATAATATAGAAATAGTTAACTAGTACCTTAATTAACGTCTCTATTTCTTTATTAATTATTACTAAGATAATTAGTCTAATCTACTACCTTATATAGACTAGGTATAAGTTATACTATTTTATAAAATAATAGGTATATTACTATATAAGATTAAATTTAGATATTAGGCTACTTACTACTAGGATTAGAAAGAATAGACAAAGACCTTACTAACTACCTATAAATAAATATCTTAAAAAGAAGTATAAAGTTATACTTTAATATACTATAATACCATTAAAACTACTATAGAGATAACTTAATAAGAAGTAGCTTAGGTCTAAGAATAGTAAGTATACTAGGTAAATAAAAAATACTATAAGCTAAACTTTATAGTAGACAATTAAGTCTATATTATATTAAAAGGCTTTATAATAGAATACCTTAGCTATAAGTTTAATTAATAAATATATAAACCCTACTCTATTATTACTATAAAGGGCCACTCCTATTAGATTAAGCTTCTACCTTATATATATATATATATATATAACGTCTTTTATATAGACTACCTATAGAAAGCTACTATAAAAATACTACTAAATTAAATTAAATTAAAAAAGAAGTTAACAGAGGTTAATAAAAGTCTTAAGTAGTCTATTAAGGAGATCCTTAATAGCTAGATCTATTATAAATGCCTATAGTATAAGGCCTTTTAAACTAGTTATAACCTTAATCTAATTTAGTATAATATCTAAGGCTTTTTAAGAGCTCTATAGAAGGTTAAAAAATACTATTAGGCCTATCTAAAAAAGGCTAGACTACTATTATAATTAGATACCTAGTTATAAGTATATAAGGCTAAAGAATACCTAAAGATAATTAAAAAGAATAATAAGACTATAAATAAACTAATATAAAGTAAAGTATAAAAAAAAAAGTAATATAATAAACTTAAAAAACTAAGCCTACCTTAAAGGGGGGTAATATAATAGTTTAATATATTAATAGGTTATATAACTATACTTAAGGGTACGCCTACCTTATGTTTAAGTATACCTACTTAACGGCTGGGCATAACTACCTTAAGTAAAAGGTTATTCTAGGCTAGGTAGTATATAAAAGTATAATAGTCCTATATACCTAAAGTCTCCTTATCTTAGTATAGCTAAAATAGAGTTAATCTATCTTATTTACTTCTTTTAATATAGAAGACTAAGCTCGTTCTTATAAATAATATATTTTAATAAAGTCTTAGTACTTTAATTAACTTACTTAATTAATTAATTTACTTATTAAGTACGTTATTTCTTTTAAAATTAAATAGTTATAATAGGAACTTTATTATTTAAAAAAAAAAACTATTTCTTTTAAATTAAGTAGTTAAAATAGTAATTTTATTCTTAAAAATATAATATATTTTATAAGTAAACTAATTACCCAAGTAAGTTAATTAGTATACTAAGCCCTTATTAAAATAAATTATTATTAATAGTATAATATAATACCTTAATAATATAATAAATTACCTAAATTAAAAGAAGCTTAATTATAGCTTATACTTTAGGCTATTATATAGGTAGGTAAAGAGTACCTATTTTCACCCTATACGGGATATCAGGGCCTATTAGGCCCCAATGGGATACGTTAGGTAATAAGGGGTTATATTATACTAAAGCTAATAAAAATAGTTAGCTAGTAATTAGTCTATTCTATAATCTATTATTAATTTCCCTAAGTTAAGTCTATATTGCTACTACTTATAACCTAACATTTAAATTACTCTTACTTTTACGTAAGTAGTTTAAACTAACTTACCTTTATAGACTTTAAACGGGCTAAATTTAGAAGTAGCCAGGCCGCCCAAGACTCTTACGTTATAGTTTTAATAGATAATATTAATTTAGTAAGTAAAGACGTATAACTAACTCTGTCTTTAATAACTCCTTTTCTTCTCTATTAACTAGTAATAACCTACGCTAGTTAACGTCTACTAGTGCTTAACGGCTTAAGAGAGGACTAGCTAACGACGACTATAATTAATTAAAACGCAATAGACAACGGTACGTTTAGTAACCTAAATATAGCCTTTAAATAGCTAAGAGATAAAAGAAACGCTATAAAATTATAGTATATAAATAATATTTAACAATGCTATAAGTTAGGTAATGCTAGTATACTCTTTAAGTCTATATGGGATACTATATAGTAGTAAAGAGCTATAAAAACTCCCTCTCTATAGCTATTAATATAAAAGTAACCTTATAAGTATACGTAAAAGGATTATTATAACTTTAATTAGTAAAAGGATAATTATAAACTTTACTTTTAAGC
>JACVRA010000131.1:0-32928 GCA_019828545.1 Paracamarosporium sp. OC-R06-R3
ATTTTAGATTCACTATTTTATATAAAATTAGCCAGGATAGTTCAATTGGTAGAACATTAATTTCATGCATTAAGAATGGGAATTCAAATTTCTCTCCTGGCTAAATTACCTATTATTTATTACTCTATTTCGTTTTAGTCTAACTAAACTATATTTTATACTTGTAGTAAAAATAAATAACTTTAAACATGTTTAATTATATTATAAGTCCCCTTGATCAATTTGAAATAAGAAATCTATTTAGTATAGATACACCATTATTAGCAAATATTAATTTATCAATTACAAACATAGGTTTATATATGACAATTGCTGCATTTGTAGCCTTTTACTTTAGTATTTTAGCTACAAACCATTCAATTATTACTCCTAACAAGTGATCTTTAAGTCAAGAAACACTATATGCTACTATACATAGTATAGTAATAAACCAAATTAACAATAAAAGTGGGCAAGCTTATTTCCCATTTATGTATGCATTATTTATTTTCATATTAATTAACAATCTTATAGGAATGATACCTTATAGTTTTGCATCAACATCTCATTTTATCTTAACATTCTCACTTAGTTTCACAGTAGTTTTAGGTGCTACTGTATTAGGATTCAAAGAACATGGATTAAAATTCTTTTCTTTATTTGTTCCAGCTGGGTGTCCTTTAGGATTACTACCTCTTTTAGTGTTAATAGAGTTCATTTCATATTTAGCTAGAAATGTTTCTTTAGGTCTTAGATTAGCAGCAAACATATTATCAGGTCATATGTTATTAAATATTTTAAGTGGATTTACATATAATATTATGAGTTCTGGATTCATTTTTTTCCTATTAGGGTTATTACCATTAGCATTTATAATTGCATTTTCTGGTTTAGAGCTAGGTATTGCCTTTATACAATCACAAGTATTTGTGGTTTTATCTTGTTCTTATATAAAAGACGCATTAGAATTACATTAAATTTTTAAAGTAAATAACTATGCTTTTTATAAGGCAAATGAATAGTAATACTTTTGAAATATTACTATTGTACCTTTATTTGGCAAGTTTTATAAATACAGTTAGATTACAGTTAACTTATTATGCTAAACTATGTATTACATAATAGCTATAAAAAATCCTCATTTTTTTATTAAGGAAACATAAAAATGAGAAAGTTGCATTATATAAGGTTAAGGTAATTTTATATACAGCAATAGTGGGAGAAGATCTGTTTTTGAAGTTTAACTTCATTAATATTAAAGCCCAATAAAAAAAAAGTAGGGTGGTACTTATTAAAATAAATATAATTATATTCTACTAAACTGTTAGTGTTTTTTGGAAATAAATTATTATTCTAAGTTTAATCATGTATTTTAAAAACAAATTATCAAAATATACAATAAATTTTCAATAAATTAAAATATATACTATATCTATTTAACATATATACTTAAATTATCCTTTAAAATATGCCATTTTTATGTGTAATTTTATAATAATTTATATTTATTCAACCATGTTATATATACCAACAATTATGTCTATTCTGGAAGTTTTAGCCGTTACCGTCCCTGTATTATTAACTGTAGCTTTTATAACAATTGCAGAAAGAAAAACAATGGCTAGTATGCAAAGAAGATTAGGGCCTAATTCTGTAGGTTGATATGGTCTTCTTCAAGCATTTGCAGATGCCCTTAAACTTTTATTAAAAGAGTATGTTTCTCCTACACAAGCTAATATCTTTTTATTCTTTCTTGGTCCTATTATAACTTTAATTTTTTCATTGTTAGGTTATGCTGTTATACCTTATGGTCCTGGTTTAATGATATTAGATTACAATCTTGGTATACTATATCTTTTAGCTATGTCTTCATTAGCTACATACGGGATATTATTAGCAGGATGATCCGCTAACTCTAAATATGCATTTTTAGGGTCTTTAAGAAGTACAGCTCAATTAATTAGCTATGAATTAATCTTAAGTTCTGCAATTCTTCTTGTAGTATTATTAGCAGGTAGTTTAGATATAACTGTAATTATAGAAGCTCAAAGAGCTATTTGATATATAATTCCTTTATTTCCTATATTCCTTGTGTTCTTTATAGGATCTATAGCAGAAACAAACAGAGCACCCTTTGATTTGGCAGAGGCTGAATCAGAATTAGTTAGTGGGTTTATGACTGAACATTCAGCGGTTATTTTTGTATTTTTCTTTTTAGCTGAATATGCTAGTATTGTACTTATTTGTATTTTAAATAGTATTTTATTTTTAGGTGGTTATCTTTTTGACTTTAACTATTTCCTTTACCCATATTTATTATTATTACAAAATATAGCAGGTGATAGTTATATGTCTCTAACCGATAATGAAACTAATTTTAATGTTATTAATTTTGATAATTATAGTACAGTTATAGGAACATTAGTGAGTGGTTTAGTTATAGGTGTTAAAGCTTGTATTATGATTTTTGTTTTCATATGAGCCAGAGCTTCTTTCCCTAGAATACGTTATGACCAACTTATGTCTTATTGTTGAACTGTTTTATTACCAATAGTTATCGCATTTATTATACTAGTTCCTTGTGTTTTATACAGCTTTGATATTATACCTTGTAATATTCCTGTATTATAATTTTACTATCTTTTATAAAGTATAGTTTAATCTATCTTTAAGATAGAGATTATATTTTACAAAAAAAGGGTATAGGTGGTATAAACTTATAAAAGTTTAAGAGGTTCGATTCCTTAATACCCAATATAAATTAAAGAGAAGTATTTATATAAATTAAAGAGAAGTATTTATATAAATTAAAGAGAAGTATTTATATAAACCTTTTATAGGGTTTAATATTTAGGTTTATTAAATATTACTACTTTCTTGCTCTTTCAATTGTTTTCTTTTACTTTGTTATTTCAAGAATTTTCTTTTGCTTTGTTCTTGCTCTTGTTATTTAGTTAAGTAACTAACATTATCACTTACTCTTTAAAGAAAAAAATAAATATTAGTTAAAAATATTGTTATGTATAAGTACTATAATATATATTATGGATTGTATAGAGGTAATGGGATATAAAGGGTTAGCCCTTTAAAGACCATTTATTCTAACACTAATCTTTCTATTTATAATTATAACTAATGAGAAATAAGTGATTCGAACACTCAACCCCCCACGCGTAAAACGGGCGCTCTACCAATTGAGCTAATTTCTCTTTTTTTTTATTTGCATTATTAAGGAATGCATCTGACCCTGGTACATCCTTACTATTATATGACAATGTTTGTTTACTATCTATAGTTAATGCATTTTTTCCTAATTCAAATACAAACCCTAGTGTTAATAATACAAAAAAGATCATCATAATTGCCAATCCATAAATATCATTATTATATCCACTTACACTATAAGGGTAAACTAATAATATTTCTAAATCAAATAAAAGGAATAAAAGACCAAATATAAAAAAAGATACACTAAATTGTGTTCTATTTTGACCTAAAAATGAGTGAAATCCACACTCGAATACGCTATCCTTTTCTTGATATGGGTTGTGCGGAGCTAAAAGTAAATTTACAAATAATAAAATAAGAGATAATATAGGTATAAATATGATAAAAAAAGTTGTACTTGTCATTTAAATATTAAAAAAGATTAAAGCTAGTATATTTGCCATATTTAATAAACTTTCTGGCATAAATATAAATAATGTTATTATTAATGTTATAATTGATATAGTTAAACTTAAGGAACTTGATAACACTATGTTATCTATTTTAATATTTAATTTTTTAACTATAACATTTTTTTCAGTAATTAAACTCTCTGCTTTAAAATCAGTTAGTTCATTGTTTAATTCATAATCGGGTTTATAAAAGAATATTTGTTTTACTATTGCTAGATAATATACCGCACTAATAACACTAGTTAATATAGCAACAAGGGACATAAAAATGTATCCGTTGTCAATAGCTGCACTTAAAATCATCTGTTTACCAAAAAAACCGATTAATGGTGGTATTCCTGCAAAAGAAAACAGAGTTATAGCTAAACTTAAGGATAATACAGGGTTTATGTAATAATAACCCTTTAATTGATCAATAAGTTGAATTGGAGAGTTATCAATATCATTTAAATTATGGTTGTTTTCATTCTCCTGTTTAGCTTCTTTAACTTTGTACACATAACAGTATAAAGAATAACCTATGGCTATTATTAATACAAAAGCATTTAAATTAGAAATAGAATATTGTATTAAATAAAACATAAATGCTTGTGTTGATTCTACTGTGTGTATACTTAAACCTAATAATATAAATCCTACATGAGATATAGTACTAAAAGCAAATAGTCTTTTTATTCTAGATTGTGTTAACCCTACTATTGTTCCTATGATTAAAGATAAAAGAGAGCTAATTAATAAACTCATAGTTCAACTAAAATCAGAGTCAAAAAAGGATTTGCTTGTGTAATGTACCAATTCTAATAAGAAAATAAAGATAGAAATTTTTGCTATTATAGCAACAAAAGTTGTAACTACTGTTGGTATTGCATCATAAACATCAGGGCTTCAAAAATGAAATGGAGCAGCTGAAACTTTGAATAAAAATCCTACAGACATAAATAATAAACTAATATCTATATAGTAAGATTCGTATCAATAAAGTAAACTTGATAAGTTCTCCAACCCTAATACACTTAAATTTGAATATTCATTTCAACTTATTTTATGTATGCTAGTAATAATATATAAACTGTCTAAGTTAGTAGTACCTGTATTTGCATACAGTAAACCTGTACTTAATAGTATAAAACAGGATGATAAACCACCTAGTAAAAAGTACATAAGACCACCAGATGTTGCGGGTTCTGAATCTCTATATATAGTAGATAATAGATATAACCCATAACTTTGTAATTCTATAGCTAAAAATATGGATACTAAGTCACTAGTAGAGACTAAAAAAATACCCCCCGTTACAATAAATAGAATGATTAGGGAGTACTCTATAATCTTGTATTGTTCCCCCATTTTGTTTAATATAACTGTTTGATAATAAACGAGTTTAGTAAATAATATTTTATCCATAGAACTGTATTCTCTAAGTCAAACTTTTCTGGGGTAAAATGATGTTAACAATAGTATTACACCACTAACTAGTAGAATAAAAATTTGAAATACAAAAGTAATAGATGTAGCATGAAATAACCCTCCGAAAATTCCTATACCTTTATTTAAAAATAAAAAGTTTACATTATCATAGGCAATGAAAGCAGCAATAACTAATATAGTTATTGTAGCTCTTGAGTACAGAATTGATTTATCTCGTCTTAAGGTAATAGAATTAGATAAAATTAATATAATTAGTGATAGAATTAACATTGTTTTTTAAGTTAAAAATTTTTTTTTAGTTTGAACTAAAAAATTAATAGTTAAACCTATTAATTATTTTTTTTACATTATTTGTAAAATATAGTATATTTAGGAAATTAACTTAACTATTTAAGCTTAAGATCCTCAATAATATATAGATACGAATAAAAATAATCATACAACATCGACAAAATGTCAATAAAGTATACCAGCTTCTAATCCTAGATGGTGGTTATTTGTTAAATGATATGCTAATAGACGTCACAGACCTACTGCTAAGAATGCTGTACCTATCATTACATGTAATCCATGGACTTTTTACAGTAAAGGGGTTTTAATCCTTTACTCCCATTTTTATAAAATGGTCTAGACTATGTCATCAATTAAATAGAATACTAAATTGTAGGGTTTTAAAGGTAAGATTCTTTTTTTTTTAAGAAACTTACTAGTCGTTGAACCTTTATAAATATGATACCCTAATCTTTATTCTAAATAGATGGGAGTATCTTTATACTTGGCTGCATATTGTATTATATATTCAATATGTTTAATATAATAGTTTCATGCAATTTACCCTATTTTCTATTCTATTTATTACAAAAAAAATTACTTATTTTTAATTTTCTTTGTTAATTTAATATTATAATTTAATAATCGTTATATATTTCCCTATCCTTTAAATCTATTTGTATTATTAATAGCCACAGCTTTAAAAAGCGATAATTAAGTTATATCTTTTTTATTAAATAAAACAAATAGAATAGGGGCTCCATAATTAACCCTGTTCCAAAGTAAAAACATGATCCAAAAGCTCCGTCTGAAATAGTAAATGATGATACTGAATATTCCACACCCTGTAAACCTGTAAATATTACTGCTAATATTATAGTATATAGTAAACCATATAAAGCTTTACCTCTTTTTCCATTAATTAAATAATGATGCCCATATGTAACAGTAAATCCTGAAGAAAGTAAAATAACTGTATTTACTAATGGTAATTCAAAAGGATCAATAGCTTCTATACCTAGAGGAGGTCACATTGCACCTAATTCAACTGCAGGTGAAAGAGCACTGTGGAAAAATGTTCAAAATATAGCTAAGAAAAATAAAGCTTCACTTACTATAAATAAACCTACCCCTATGTTTAATCCTCTCTGTACAGCAAGAGTGTGGTTACCTATATATGTACCCTCTGCTATTATATCTCTAAATCAAAATGACATAGCTAATACTAAAGATGTAATACTTAAAAATAAATTATTTTCTGCATAAGCAAATCCATGGAAGGATAAAACTGCTGATGTTGTAAGACTTAATAAACTAATTGATGTATAAAGAGGTCATGGTGAAGGAGATACTAAATGAAATGGATGAGCTTGAAAATTACTCCTGTTTAAATTTAACATTGTATATACTTAAAATTTCGTAATCCACTTTTTTTTATTAAATCTTTAGAACTTTCAATTTATAATATTTTCTAAAAGAATAATATCTAATACACCATTATTGTTATATATATTAATAGTATATCTCTAGATTAGAAACAATTAGTTTTAAGACATATTATTTTAATCTACCACTTTTATTTTAGAGCAATAAAAGCTATTTAATAAAAAATATTTATAGTAGGTTTAATTTTAAACCTCTTAGATATAAAGGGTTATAGATATAAATAATTTTTGCCCAAAAGATATGAAGGAGTTGAACCTTATATTTATGATCACTACTATAAATGCATATCCTTATGCAACATACCCTTTTTTGTTTTTTTTATGTATTTTTTTTTTATTTATTTTTATTTATTTTTATTTTATTTTCTTCTCTTTAATTTTCTCTCTATTTAGGTTTAATAGGAGATTAAGATTCAGTAGTTCTTTTTAAGGGAAATACAGAACCGGTATTTAAAAGATAAAGCTACTAGACAATGAGTCATTAAACACTTATTAGAGATTAATGCTTATATGAAGCATTCAATCTTCTAAGTTCTTTTATTTGTTCAGAGAATTGCGATACATACTCAGGGTTTTCCGCCTTAAGTTTAGTTTCTAGTTGTAGTCCTTTTTGTATAAAGTTATCTATTTCTTGACCCCTTGTTGTAATAAGACGATCAATTATATTTAACCTTGTACTAATTCTATTGACTTCAGCATCTGGCATGTTATGTGGGACGTCCATACTCATATTTCCTGTACCGTCAGTAATTACACTGATCCCCGAGTTATTTATTGTAGTATTGAACTGAGATATAAAATCAGAAAGTTGCGGCAATAATCTGCCTACTTCCGATACAATATCTGAAATACTCATATCTGAACGTAACGCTTTCGTTGAAAATGAATGAGGTTTAACGGGGTTTACTCATTCTAATCCTGTAAAACATTTATCTTGAATATCTCCTAAATAATTCCTAAATAGAGATATTGTATATATAACTTCAGAGGGATAAAACATACTTCATATGAAGTTCAGTGTATTTTAGATTTTAAAAAGTTTTATTTACTTAAAAAAAATATAAAGAGTCTTTTTACTGCACTGTTACTTTTTGTTACAAAAGATTTTTTTTTTTAATTAGCCACCTCAATATTTTAGAAAACAGATAATTTGTAAAAATTAACGGTTTAATGGGTAAACCTTCATATCAGATACCCTTTTTTTTATAAAATGTATAATATCTATTTTAAATATAGATTATAATTATACATAAATATAGTATAACTTATAATACAGGAATATTACAAGGTATAATATCAAAGCTATGTAAAATATAAAGGACTATCCTTTAATTCTAGAATCTCTAGAAGATAAATCTACAAAAGTATTTTCAACTATAGTAACACCATACATTACTACAGAGAAATACAGGAAGTAAATAATTGTAGAGATTTGACCAAACTCGATGAAAGGAGATTCAACGTGTTTAGCCCCTAACTGCATTAAAATTAAGAAATTAGCCACAAATATATAGAAAGCTATTTTACTTAAAGGTCTAAACTGCATTCCTCTAGATCTACTTACATCTGTAATAGGTAATAACAGTAAGATAAGAATAGCAGAAAACATAGCAATAACTCCTAATAGTTTATTAGGTATAGATCTTAATATAGCATAGAAAGGAAGAAGATATCATTCTGGTACTATAGCAGCTGGTGTTTGCATTGGATTTGCCATCACATAGTTTTCTGAATCCCCTAGCACGTTAGGCATAAAGAATACAAATAAAGATAATACAAATATAAATAAGAAAATTGTAATAAGATCTTTAAATAAGTAGTATGGTGCAAAAGATATTCTATCATAGTTCCCTGATACACCTAAAGGATTTCCTGATCCAGCTGTGTCATGTAATACTATTAAATGCATTAGTGCTAAAGCAGCTAATACGAAAGGTAGTACAAAGTGAAGTGAAAAGAATCTATTTAATGTAGCATTGTTTACAGAGAAACCACCTCATATGAACTCAACAATATCTTGTCCTACTCAAGGGATGGCACTCATAAGATTAGTAATAACTGTAGCACCTCACAGGCTCATTTGACCATAAGGTAATACATACCCCAAGAAGGCTGTAGCCATCATTAAGATAAATATAACAGTACCAATAGTTCATACTAGAGTTCTTGGTGCTCTATATGATCCATAGTACATACCTCTTCCTATATGTAAGTATACTAAAAAGAAAAAGGCTGAAGCTGTATTACTATGTAAATAACGAATTAATCATCCATTATTTACGTCTCTCATAATATGTTCCACACTATTAAATGCTTCTGCTACACTAGGGTTATAATGCATTGCTAAAGTTACACCTGTTATAATTTGTATAATTAAACAAATTGCTAATAAAGAACCAAAGTTTCATAAGTAACTTAAGTTTATAGGCTGTGGTGAATCTACTAAGTAAGAATTAGCTAATCTTAATATAGGGTGACTTTTTAATAATCTCATTTTTAATTTATTGGTTAATACTTTTTTTAATTTAATATAAAATGTTTGATTACATTAAAAGTTTAACTAAATATATTTAGATTTAAATATTTAATGCAAATAAACATTTATTGTTGATAAGCATTTATTGCTTATTATCTTGTTTATAAATTATTCGTTTTCTTTTTAAAAATTTTTATGTGTGATTTTTCTTAATGTACAGGTATGTCTCATATCTGAGTGTATATTTATATAAACATTATTATTTATATTACTATTAATTTCTATAAACATTTTATATCTATATTACTATATATTTGTATGTACATTATTTTTTAAAAAGAATATCTGATCCTTTAAAAAAAACATATTACTTGGATATAAGTAAGCCGAGTCTTGTCTTGTAAGATTTAACTAAAAAAAAGATTTATTAAGGCTTTCTTTTTAAGAATTAGAATAAAACACTCTAAGTTTTTATTCTTTATATTTTCTGTGAATTACCTAAGCTTGTGCCCCACTTCAGTCTCTAAAGTTATGCTTAAATCACCGGACTTCCCTATTATATTACGATCTTTAGGTTAATAAAGTTAATATAACTTACATTTATATCACAAGTTAATATTTTTATAGTTTTTAATTTTTTAATCTAACTATTTTTGAATTTAAATTCGCAAAATAATGTTTTTTACCTTTTGCATATTTTTTATTAAATATAACATCAACATTTTATTGTTTATATAATGAAAAAAAAGAATAAGATAAACTCAATTAAAATAACTAGTTTACTCTAGTTAACGGGTGTACCACAAAAAGGACAACATCTTCCAGGTATCACTCACACTGTTCTGTCCTGTTCTAGACAAGTAGGACATCTTCTCCCGGGTACTGGGTCACACGGTTCTTTAAAAGAATCATTATCAGAAAAGTCTCCTATTTCAGGTAAATCGTTGATATCAAAAAGATTTTCTCAGGCCTCTGGTCCAGTACAATCAATGACGTTAAGATCAAATGAATAGATTAATGTAGTAACTGAGTAATGAATTGCATCTAATATAACTGCAGGGTATATACCAAAAATAACTGTAGGTACTACTAAAGTTAATAAAACCATAAACTCCCTTTTATTTAAATCTGGTATATTAATTGTAAACATTCTTGAATACGCCCCTCCAAATGATATTTTTTGGTACATATAAATAGTATATGCTGCTGAAAATACTATAGAAGAACTAGCAAACACTCCAAACAATGAAGATCTTTCAAATACTCCGTAAAGAGATAAAAATTCTCCTATGAAATTTAAAGTTAAAGGAGCACCACAGTTAGCAAGACATAGTATGAAGAAGAATATAGCAAATAACGGCATTATTTGAGCCGTACCTCTATAGAAAGCTATTAATCTTGTGTGTGATCTATCATATAGTATACCTCCTGCACATATAAATAGACCAGGTGAAACCAATCCGTGTGCTAATCCTAAGTTAATACTTCCTTCTATCCCTTGTAAACTATTACTGAATGCCCCTAAAAGATAAACTGCAGCATGAGAAACTGAACTATAAGCTATCAGTTCTTTAACATCTATTGTTCTTAAAGTACTAAGACTAGCATAAATTACGGTAATAACACCTATTAAATAAATAATATAGGTATACTCCATATAAGCCTTAGGTAATACTGGTAATATTACTCTTAGTATACCGTATAGACTTAATTTAAGAACGATTGCAGCTAAAATAATACTTCCCCCTAAAGGTGATTCAACGTGAGCTTTTAATAATCAAGTGTTTAAAAAGATTGTAGGTGTTTTCACAGCAAAAGCTAAAAATATTCCATAAAATAAAAATAGCTGTGTTAAGTAAACAAAATTCCCTTTGAAAAGAGTATCAAAATCTGTAGTACTCATAATAGATGACATAGCCAATATAGATAGTAATAAAAATAGAGAACCAAACAATGTATATAAAAATAAATAAAAACTCGCTTTTACTCTGTTATCTGATCCAAAAATACCTATTAATATAAATAAAGGTGGTAATATACTTTCAAAGAATATATAGAAAAGTAATATATCTAACACCAAGAAAACTGCTAATAATAAAGTTTCTAACAACAGTATTATTATTACATAGGACTCTACATCTTTTGAAATCGATGTTCAATTAGATAATAAAGATATAGGAATTATTATTGTAGTTAGTAATATAAAATAGATAGATAGACCATCAACACCTAAATAAAAATCAAAATAACTTATTTCATGGTATTCTTGTACAAATTGAAATTGATTTGTACTAAAGTCAAATAAAATGAAAATAATTAAAGAGATAAATAAATTAACTATAGATGTAGTTAAAGCTATTAATTTTATATTGGTTAATGAAACTCCATTATCTTTATTCACTATTATTGCAAACACACCCAAAATTGGAACTAAAAGTAAAGATAATAACATTAAAAAAAAAAAAATAGATAGGTACCTCTCTATACAGTATTGTATAGTCTATATACTGTATAAAATCTATAAATATACAGTATAAACTCTATAAATACTCCAATCGTATAAACGGATAGTCTATCCGTAAATACTTTACTCACACCATAAATAAATTAAGGTAAAAAAAATAACTTCTATTTTGTTTTTATTTTCTTATCTAAAACTCGAACTTAGGCCTGTAATTTAGAAATATATTCTACCGTTAAGCTTATAAGTTTGATTTATCTGTTTAAATAGGGTGAAGGAATCGAACCCCTTAAACCTTATGAAAGTTTATACCACATACCCGCTTTTTTTTTTTATTTTTTTTATGTGGTTTTAAAAATATTATTATTTTGTACAAACCACCTATAGCTAAAAAAAGCCATTGAAAAAGGTGAATAAATTCTAGATAATTCTCAACTTGAGGTTAATTAGTATCTATTCTAAAAGAAACAGAGCTAATAGTTTCAGCTATTTTACTTCAGTCCCACCCATTAAATGGTCAAAAAAGTTTTTGTTAATTTTATTTCAATTAACAGAAGATCTAGTTATTTAGATAAAAATTTCGTAGAATAACTGTTCCCTGAAATTAACGATAGGGCGGTAATAAGTGATAAAATAATAACAATATTTTCAAAATATGAATAAAATAATATATAAAAGATTAACCCTACTAATATAAACAATGCATATGATGTTATCACTCCAGTATTTAATTTACCTATATTACTACTTATATTCAATAATAGTATCTCTAGCCCATATGGTCCTAAATATTCTACGGATCCTTTATCTAGTACTTTAGTTGTTTGACCTCCTAGTTTTAAAACAAGGCCTGTAACGTATTTGTTATAGAATAGTTCTATTAAGAAACGTTGATTAAAGAAACCAAATATGTTGTAACCCACTCTAGATAATTTAAAATAAATTAATATACGAGATAAATATTCAGACAAGACTATAGCAATTACACTTAATGAAATAGTAAATATTAAAGGTAATAATTTAAATAATGTTGGTACTCCAAATTCAGTGTCTAACAGTATTTCATGAGAAGGGTGTATAAATAAAGCATTATCTGAAAAGAATCCTGAACCCAATCCTATAAATATGTCTTTTGTTATAAAACCAAAGAATATAGAGAATACAGCTAAAATCATTAAAGGTAGGCTCATAAAAATATCACCTTCATGTGCTTGTTTATAATTGATTAAAGGTCCATTAGGATTAGTTAAGAATGTTAAATATAACACTTTTACAGAGTATAATGTAGTAAACATTGCTCCTATTGTGGCTATAATATACACAACTGTACTAGAGAAATGGTATTGTCCATATGCGGATTCAAGTATTAAATCTTTTGAGTAGAACCCAGTCATAAAAGGGAAAGCTACTAAACTTAAAGATGCTATAAGCATTACTGAGTATGTAAGTGGTAATAATGATCTTAACCCTCCATATCTTCTAAAATCTTGGTTATCAGCTACAGCATGAATAACTGATCCAGCTCCTAAGAATAATAATGCTTTATAGAATGCATGATTAACTAAATGAAATAATGCTATATTATAACAAGATAAACCTACAGCTATAACCATCATCCCAAGTTGGCTCATTGTAGAATAAGCTATAACTTTTTTAATATCTTGTTGGAATAAACCGATTAGAGAACTAAATACAGTTGTAATAGCACCTAATCATAAACATAGCATTAATACTGTTGAACTATATTCTATTAAAGGAGATGAACGCATTAATAAATATACACCCGCTGTAACCATTGTAGCGGCGTGTATTAATGCAGACACAGGTGTAGGACCTTCCATCGCCATTGGTAATCACACATGAAGACCTACTTGTGAACTTTTAGCCATGGCTCCTATTAATAGACATATTCCCACTAGAGTTACAATATTTTCATTCATGTAAGGAGCCAGAGAAAATACAGTAGCATAATCTAAATTACCAAACGATCATATAATACCAAACATCCCGATAGTCAAGAAACAATCTCCTACTCTATTAGTTAAAAAGGCTGAAAGAGCACTTTGATTTGCTGCTATTCTAGTAAATCAAAAACAAACTAAAAGATATGAACAAACCCCTACACCTTCTCAACCGACAAACATTAATAAATAGTTATTAGCTGTAACTAGTATAACCATCATAAAAGTGAATAAGCTTAAATAGCTAAAAAATCTTTGGTTATGAGGGTCATTACTCATATAACCTATAGAATATATATGTACTAAAGAAGAAACTATTAGTACAGGTATAAGCATAGAAACTGTTAATGAATCAAAATGAAATCCTCATCATACATTTAATGATTCAGAATCAATTCATCTAAATACCTCAATAGATACAGGTATATTATTATATCCAACTTCAAAAAAAGCTACTACAGCTAATAGGGTTGTTAACACAACTGCTGTACATGTAATAATTTGAGCTCCTGAGACTCCGATTTTTCTACCAAAAAAACCAGAAGCTATTGATCCTAATAGTGGTAAGATAATTATAGCTAGATACATTATTTAAATTCAATTGCAATACTTCCTCTTAATCTATAAAAAGCTACTAAAATACCTAAACCTATAGCAGATTCTGCTCCTGCTATGGCAATTATATAAATAGCATAAGTTTGACCTAATATATCATCAAAGCTAAGTGAACTAACCAATATTAAAAATGTAATAGCTAATAACATTATTTCTATTGAAATAAGCATTAAAATTATGTTTTTTCTATTTAAAACAAAGCCTAAAATACCAATGGTAAATAAAATTAGTGATAAATTCATTGTATAAAAATATAAAGTAATGTCTCGATAATTTGTTTGTAAATATCCTTATCTAAGATTTTACTTAGATCTATAATTTAGGAAAATATTCCTATGCCATTAACTAATAAGAATTCTTTTTCTAAAAACCTTATAGTATAAAATCAAAGATTATAAGATTTTTTATAATAATTCTTTTTCATACATCAGTATATATTTATATAACATTATTCTTTTTCATACTTCAATATATATTTATATATTTTTATATTCTTATGTATTGCTATATAAGAATATATGTTGCTATACAAGAATATATAGTATATTTAGAAGTATTAGGTATAAAGAACTATTGCCCAAAAGATATGAAGGAGTTGAACCTTATATTTATGATCTGCAATCAAAATGCATAGCCGTATGCACCATACCTATTTTTTTAATAATAATTCAATCTTTTATTACTTAATGTATAAGTATAAAAAAAAATTATAAAAAAAAGTTATCCATGTGGAAATTCATCCAGATAATTACTAAAAATTATTTACAGCAGAAAAAGGTGAGTTAGATAAGAGAGGGACACCTAGAGTTAAATTAGGCGGAGTATTAATTATAATAATTAATGACTACTTACTCACCCTTTCAATCCAAAAGTACCATTTCTGGTCTTACTGTTAATAAGTGTGTATTGTAAATTAGCTTTAGAATAACCTCTTAACAGAATGGATGATTTACTGTTCAAGGATGAACGTAAGTTTTTTAAACTTCCTACATATCTGTATTTAAATACTGCTCTCATAGCCGTTAAACGTCTAGTCAATCTACCAGCTGTTTCAAATCTTACACCACTTACTACTTGTTGTTTTATAGTACTTATGATATTATTTTTATCCATAGTTTGAGTATTATCGTCTAATGTTATTAATGTGTGTAAATCAGGTATTTTTACCATTTGTAAAATTGCTTTTCTTAAAATCCTAACCGCTTTATTTTTTCTATCTCTTAATTTTAAAGCTACAGCGGATGAAAAAACATCACTGTTTAAATGAATAGATTTTAAGTCAACTAATTTAATTACTACTTTTTTACCGTAAATTTTTTCTATTAAATTACTTAAACCTAAATTTCTTAAGGTTAATAATAAATGATTAAATTTAGATTTATTAAAGCTAATTAATTTTGTGTTTTTAAATAACATTTTTACTACTCTAAAATTATTTTTTAAAAGCCAGTTATTATATCTAGGGACTTTATATAATTTTTTATTCTTAAAATTTAATAGAAAAGTTGTTAAAATATTATTATTTTTTTTTAAGAAAAGCATATCCCATTTTCTTAATAAAAAGAATTTTCTGTTAAATAGATGATTTCATTTATGATTTAATCTATTTATATGAGCAGATATATATCTTTCTATTTTAATTTTTCCTTTTACAAGTTTTTCTACTTTAATTATTCTAAAGTTATCTGTCATACTTTTTAATAATCTTGTAAATATGTGTTTATATTTTACTACATATCTATCCTTTGATTCACCTAATATTTTATACATTCTTTTTAAAAATAAAATTTTTCTAGTTCATCTTAATAGGGTTGATTTTTGTTTATTATACGTAGAAAGTATAATAAAAAGTTTAGTGTTAGTATGTTTTAATTCAGCTCTACTTACATATACTTTATTCGCGGAATAACGACTCTTGTTGTCACGTCTACGTTTAAAGAGTGTTTTAATTTTATCACTAACCATATTAAAATAACTTGAAAATAACTTGTTTGATATAAGGTCAAAAACTATTAATGGTTTAGTATATGATTTATTATAACTATATACACTACTGAACCATTCTTTACTTGAGGATGGAGAATATATAATGTTATTATATTCATCTTTCTCAGATTTATTTTGTATTTTAAGATTTTTTGGATTTTTAGAATCGAGGCTGTAATTAGTCTTTAATGGTAAGCCATTAAAAGTATTTTGTTTATTTTTAAATAAAGTTAACATGAAATATATAAATAAATTATTAGTATAGTTTAGTGTGGAATATGAAAAAAAATGTCCGAGTTTAAAGGGAACTAGATAATTAATAGTTAAATTTATTAATTATTTTTTTTTATTGGGCTTTATTCTTTATAGAGTTTAACCTCAAAAAGAATCTTTTCCCATTACATTCTAAATATAGTTTAGAATGCTATTTTCCAATCATATGTAAATACATATACTGGGATTTGTTATACTAGTTGGAAAGGGAGTAATTTTGACGTCTCTCATCAAAAAATAGGTTTTAAAACTACCCCCTTTTCTAAAAAATATAACAAGTTTATTACAGTCTAATCTTTTTTACCAAGTTTTATCAATTAAACTCGGATTTTTGTATTATTGTCATAAATACAAATCCTAGTTTATTCTTCTTGTAATCAAGAAAGGAATTTAATTAAAGATACTTATTCTACAACAATTATAAAAACAATTAATTAAATTTTTGAGTATAACTGTGACATCTAAGACCTAAAACAAGAATATTATTTTCTAGGACGTTTAGAAGGTCTGGATTCTTCCTCTGAAGAATATCCACTTCAACTCTCTTCACTACTACTCTCAGAAGTAAATTCTTCTTCAGATGAATTTATATCTAGCGCATTTTTTAGATTTTGGGCGTGATTAGTATAATGATCAACAGCATTCTTAACTTTGACAGATTCATTGATTAAATATTCTTTAAATTCTTTATCCATAGAATCACCCTCTCTGTCTAACTTATCAACGATACTATTGAATTGACGTATCGCTTGTTTACGTGCTTCTTTAGCATCACGGTATTCATCATATTCATTTTGTAGAGCTTGTCTTTCAAAAGATTCTATTAAACCCCTATTTTCACCTTGTTTAGAGGACTCTCCTTGGTCAGGTCCTTTCAAAGAATCTAATTTGGCTTTTTTAATATCATCTTGGTAAAGCTTTTCGTCCAAATCTGTATATGGTTGTTCAAGTTCTTCAGATATAAATTCAGGAGTAATAGCTTTTGCCTTACCCTTACCTTTTCCTGATCATTTATCATCCTTGTCAGGATCATCTTTACCAGGATCAGGATCATTTTGACCAGGATCATCTTGACCAGGATCAGGGTCATTTTGACCAGGATCAGGGTCATTTTGACCAGGATCAGGATCATTTTGACCAGAATCGTCTTGACCTGGGTCATCTTGACCAAGATCAGGGCCATCTTCATTATCATTAAATAACGATAACAAATCAAGAATATCAAACATTAAGATACTAAGATACATTGAAACTAAAATACTAATATAAATAGAAATACTAAGATAAATTGATACTAATATAGTTATAGTTGAAATACTAAAATATATTGATATTAAATCACTATTGTTCTTGTAATCAACTAAGGAATTTAACCAAGGGTACAGACTCCACAACTATAGGCATAGAACTGTGTAATATACCACAAATCTCTGAACATTGACCATAGAATGTTCCTAATCTGTTAATAAGAACAGAGAATTGATTTAATCTTCCAGGGTAAGCATCACATTTTACTCCTAAAGCAGGAATAGCAAATGAATGGATAACATCTGCAGCAGTAAGAATAAATCTAGTGTGTGTAATTTCTGGAAGAATTACTCTGTTATCTACTTCTAACATTCTTAAGCTTCCTTCTTCTAAGTCTGATTCTGGTACTAGATATGAATCAAATTCTACAAAATCTCCGTCACTATTTAAGAAATCTGGGTATTCGTAGCTTCAATATCATTGGTGTCCCTCTGCTAACACAGATAATGAAGGATCAGTAACCTCATCCATTAAATATAATAGTTTGAAAGAAGGGAAAGCGATTAATACTAATATTAATGCAGGAGTTATTGTTCAAATTAATTCTATTAGTGTACCGTGGTTAAGATATTTATTACTAATAGGAGATCTAGAACTTTGGAAGTTTCTAATAATTGCTCCTTGTATTCAACCAACAGAAAATAAAATTGCTACTAAGTAATACATAATGTTATCATGTAATTCCACAAGAGCTTCCATTTGTGGACTAGCACTGTCTTGAAAATAAAGTCCTCAAGCTCTAGGTGCATCACAACTAATACCACCTAAGATTGTTGCAGCTGTCCCCGCGATTGTACCAGCAGAACCACTTTGTAGAGGTAAGCTAGTAAATGCATGAGGTTTAGGAGGGTTATGTAATGCTCATTCTAACCCAGGAGCACATTTATCTTTAAGTATACGTAAGTAATCACTGAATAACTGAGGTACTGCTCATGGATATCCAAAAACAGCTTTACCTTTTACAAGTTGTAAGTACACTATTTGTAAGAATAGTGCAGTAGCAGCAACAGAAACAATTGAACCAATACTACTAATAAAGTTTCAACCTGTGAAAGCATCAGGGTAATCGCTTACCCGACGTGGCATTCCTTGTAGACCTAAGAAATGTTGAGGGAAGAAAGTTAAATTAACCCCGGCAAATAACACTCAGAAATGAGCTTTAGAGTATAATAAATTATAATCTAATCCTAATATTTTAGGTATTCAGAAATATCATCCACTATATAAGGCAAATACAGCACCCATACTTAACACGTAGTGGAAATGAGCAACTACATAGTAAGTATCGTGGAAGGCAATGTCAAGAGATGCGTTAGCAAGAACTACACCTGATAATCCCCCAATAGTAAACATAAATACAAAACCTAATGCAAATAATAAGGATGGTACTAAATGTAAAGAACCACCGTAACATGTGGCTAATCATGAGAATATTTTAATACCAGTAGGTACTGCAATAATTAAAGTTGCAGCTGTGAAATACGCTCTTGTATCAACATCTAAACCAACTGTGTACATGTGGTGACTTCAAACAACAAACCCTAAAATTCCAATAGAACACATGGCATAAACCATTCCTAAATACCCAAATACGCTTTTATTTGAGTTAGATGAGATTACAGTACTAATTATACCAAACCCAGGGATAATTAAAATGTATACCTCAGGATGTCCGAAGAATCAGAAAAGATGTTGGTATAGTATAGGGTCACCACCCCCGGCTACTTCAAAGAATGATGTATTGAAATTACGATCTGTCAATACCATAGTAATTCCACCAGCAAGCACGGGTAATGATAATAATAATAAAACAGCTGTAATAACAACTGCTCATGCAAATAAGATAAGTTTATGTAATCTTATACCAGGACTTCTCATATTAAATGTTGTTGTCATAAAGTTCATAGCTCCTAGTAAACTAGATATACCAGATAAATGTAACCCAAATATAGCTAAATCAACACTTGGACCACTATGACTTTGTATACCTGATAAAGGAGGATAAAGAGTTCATCCTGTACCTACACCATTTTCTATTCCACCTGCAAATAAGAATAGTACAATACTGGGTATTAAAGATAAATAACTAATATTATTAAGTCTAGGGAATCCCATATCAGGACCTCCTAAACCTAAAGGAAGTAAAAAGTTACCAAAACCTCCAATTAAAGCTGGCATAACCATGAAGAATATCATAATTATAGCATGAGCAGTTATAATACTGTTATATAATTGATTATCTGCAATAAATTGTACACCTGGTCCAGACAACTCTAATCTGATCAATACAGAAAATGCAGTACCTACTAATCCAGAAAATAATGCATAAATTAAATATAATACACCAATATCTTTAGCATTTGAAGATAAAAATCATCTTTCAAATCACATACTAATACCAGATGTTTTTATATTTAGGTCTTTGTAAAAAGAATTATTACTTAAAATAACTCTATTTTTTATAACTTCAGAGGAATGGGTCACACTTCATCTAAAGTTCAGTGTATTTTAGATTTTAAAAAGTTTTATTTACTTAAAAAAAAATATAAAGAGTCTTTTTACTGCACTGTTACTTTTTGTTACAAAAGATTTTTTTTAATTAGCCACCTAAATATAGAAAAGAGATAGAAAGTTGTATACTTACTAACATTTTCTAAAAAATAAATAAAAACCATAGAAGCTTAGCTTATCTTTTTAATAAAAAAGCCCCTAGAATTTAATTTGTAAAAAATTAACGGTTTAACGAATAAACTTCTAAGAGATATGAAGGAGTTGAACCTTATATTTATGATCTGCAATCAAAATGCATAGCCGTATGCAACATACCCCTTTACTCAAACAAAGTAAAAAAAAAAAATAAATAGCTAAATCTATTAATTATTTTTTTACTTGGACTAAAGACTAGAAAATTAAGAAGTAAGTTAAACTAAAATATATTATTTAACAGGCTTTATCCCTGGCTAGGTAATAAAGTCTTCTCCTTTTATTCTTATTGTTCACAAAGATCGTATATTCAATGAACAGTAAGGACCTGCTATAGTCTAAAAGTGATCTGCTATAGTCTAAAAGAGCTCAGCCAAAAACTATTACAGGTTAATGTGTAAGATCTTATAAAAGAATGTACCTTGACAGATAGTCAATATACAATATTATATAAAATAAATTTCAGATTATAATTAAAACTATCTCAAGGAAAATGAAGATTACTATACATTTTTATGTATAATACTTAGCTTTTTACCTGTAAAACAAATTCTTGATCTACCAAATATGTTATTAATTATTACCAAATATGTTATTTATAACTACCAAATATATTGTTTATCTTTAAAAATGTTATTTGTTTATATATGTTATTTATCTCATATCTCCATCTGTGTATATAAATACATAGTAATGTAATGGAATTAATATATTATATAGATAATAAAAATATCTAATTATATAGTAATCTAATGATATATACATATTATATTAATACATAGTAATGTAAATGTAGCTCTTAGATTTAAAATTACAACCTTTTGTAATATTTTATTAAAAAAAACATTTATTACATCATAAAATTCTTATTAGTTTAATGGTAGAACAAGATACTTCTAATATCTGAATCTAAGTTCGAGTCTTAGATAAGAATTACTTTAAACAATTTTTTTTATTTGAGTTTGATGATGGCTCTGATTGAACGCTATGCAAATGCTTGACACATGCTAATCGAACGTCAATATTTAATTTGTTAAAATTATGTATATTGAAGTGGTGTACAGGTGAGTAAGTGGTATTATGGCTACCTAAGAGTAAGGCAAAATAAATCCCTTATACTAACAGTTTGTTTTTATATATTAACACTAAATCCAACTATTATCCCCAATACCCTGCTAAATTGAAGGTTAGGTTGATAGATTAATAGATAATAATATAACATGTTTTTGAAAGAAAAAGTATTTCGCTCTTAGTTGATTATTAATAACCATCGGATAAGTAGTAAGTATGGTAATGTCATATTTAGCTTATGTCCGTAGTCAAGACTGAGAGGTCTATTGACCACACTGGGTCTGAAAAAACCCCAGTGCGTATAGTACAGCAGTGAGGAATTTTGGTCAATGGCCTAACGGCTGAACCAGCAACTTGCAGGAATGAGAGTTAATATAAATGATTTATTAACTTGCTTGACTAGGTCTTATAAAATTCTGGATAAAGCTTATAATGAAAACTTTATATCTATAGGTCTCGGCCAAATCTTGTGCCAGCAGCCGCGGTAAGACAAGGGAGACGAGTGTTAGTCATCTTTAACAGGTATATAGGGTACCTAGACGGTGTACAAAGGCTTAAAAAAGTACCTGCTACACTTGAGTTTGATATGTGAGAGGAAAATGTCAGAATTATTGGAGTACAGATGAAATCGGCTAATACTAATAAGACTGATAACGGCGAAGGCAAACCTCTATGTACAAGTACTTAAAAAGTACTATAACTGACGTTGAGGGACGAAGGCTCAGAGAGTGAAGAGGATTAGATACCCCCGTAGCCTGGGCAGACAATGATGAGTGCCATAGGTTAGCCTTAGGCTGAACTATAAATGAAAGTGGAAGCACTCCACCTCAAGAGTAATGTGGCAACGCAGGAACTGAAATCATTAGACCGTTTCTGAAACCAGTAGTGAAGTATGTTATTTAATTCGATGATCCTCGAATAACCTTACCACAATTTGAATGATCTAAAAAAAAAGAGATTTACTTTATGTAAATCTAAGGTTTAGACCACATGCGTTGCATGGCTGTCTTCAGTTAATGTCGTGAGATTTGGTTAGGTCCATTAAATTAACGTAAACCCTTGTTTTATTTAATACAATAAAGCAGCTCTCCGCTTACAATTGGATGTGATAATAGGGACTAAGACAAGTCATCATGGCCTTAATATTGTGGGCTATAGACGTGCCACATGTACCTTTACAAAGGGATGCAATAATGCGAATTGGAGCTAATCCCTAAAACAGGATAAAGTATGGATTGTAGTCTGAAATTCGACTGCATGAAAAAGGAATTACTAGTAATCGTGAGTAATCACATCACGGTGAATCTTATCTCAGATAGGTACTAACCACTCGTCAGGCGCTGAAAGGAGTATGTGCAATAAGTTTGGTGGCTGTTATTTGATATTCTAAATTTATAGGTTTAGATCTTTTGGCAGAAGAATCTTCGTATGCGTGACTCTAATTGGTGTTAAGTCGAAATACGGTTCGGGTTGGGGAACTAGCCCGGGATTAATTAATATTAACGATACACCCAAAAAAAGCCTGTGCAAAGAGCATAAATATAATTTTATTTATATGGTTCAAATCCATAGGCAGGCTCACAGATTGTTTATCTTGTGATTTTAATATGCTTTTGTTGGAGTTAATATACTTTTTATATTTTAACTCTAAGAAGGATTTTTATATTATTACTTTTAAACTATAAAAATGGCTGAACAGTAGAAACGGCTGTATAATAAAAAGCTAAAAAGAAAAAAATTAAAAAGTTTTTGTATTATAAAATATTAAAGGAGAGTTCCTTTATTGGTAAGAAGGGTTGAGCTGTAAACTCAATAGCTATGTGCTTTTAAGAGTTCGAATCTCTTGTCTCCTAGACAGTGATTTTATTATTAAATATTTCTTTAGATAAGTACAGAGATTTTTTGTATTTAATAGCCTTTATAGCTCAATGGTAGAGCAGAATACTGTTAATATTCTGATAAATGTTCGATTCATTTTAAGGGCTTGGCATAATATCTAATTATTTAATATAAACTGTCTATCTCTAATACGATTAGGATCTTTATCACTGCTTCGCAGTTTAAAACATTTGTTACAATTTTATATAAACCTGTTGTTTACTTTTCAAACATTTACAAGAATTTTATAGACCTATTACATTATTAACTATCCCGAAAGGATCCCCTTTCGGGATCCCTGAGGGCATCCCCGGAGGGATAGTTATAAGTACATAAGACTTGCATAATTTTTAATTAGAGTGATTATAATTTTTTAAGAATGATTATAAATGTAATAGATGTCTAATAAGAATGGTTATGAAACTGGTAACTAACAATTTTATATGTTGTATATAGTTAATGAAACTACATTTAATGGTTATAGTGTATATAATTTAGATTTGTTACACATAATTGCCATATTATTCGGTATATTAGTTATTATAAGTAAAAATCCTATTGTATCTGTTTTATTTTTAATAGGTTTATTTTTATCTATCTCTGGTTATTTAATATTAACAGGATTAAATTTTATAGGACTAGCTTACTTATTAGTGTATATAGGGGCTGTATCAATATTATTTTTATTTATATTAATGTTAATAAATGTAAGAATATCTGAATTACTAATAGACAGTATTAATAGTATACCCTTAGCTATATTATTGGGTAGTTTTTTTAATTATTTTGTTAATAATGTTTTACCTTACATGGTAATGACTAACAGTTTATTTTATAATTTTAGTATTAAAAAAAAATTAACTAATGTAACATCTGTGTCATGAGACGGATATTTAGCAGAAACTTCTCATATAACAAGTATAGGAAACATATTATATGGTAATTATTCTATATGATTAATAATTACTTCTATTATACTATTATTAGCGATGGTTGGTTGTATAGTTATAACTTTAAAAGAAAAAAAGTAGAATATCTAGATAATAATTTACCTAAACCTCATACATTTTCTAATTTGCAATTAAATAGCAGTTTTTTTGATTTTAAAAAAGCTTTTTCTTTATTTGAAATATTTCTAGTTGTAAGATGAAAAGATTTAATCTTTTTAATTTCTACATATATCATTTCTGTAGAAATTAAAACACCTATAAATTGCTTTATATATAATAATTTAGATTGCTATTTAGTTGCTTTCTTGTTAGCACTAGTAATTAGTTTATTAATTACTAAAGTATTTAATAAGTTATTTAGAGATTTATTTAGATTCACAGAACATGGTAAAATCCTAAACTTATATATAGTAGATAGTTTAATAATATTTTGCGATAGTATAACATCTAGATTTAATGTGGTATATTATCATGGTCATTGATCAAGAGAGCTTGACAATCGTTGAGGTACTATGCCTCAACCTAGTGATGCTATGATAAGAGAATTAGGTGAACGTTACCGTTATTTAGTTAGAAGACGTAATATTTGTTTACGTAAAATAAATAAATTAGAACCTGTAGCTTCGGCTATGCGTAGAGATAATAGTGACCCTAAACATCCGGCATTAGCAGATATTTTTGAAGAACAGGTTAGGAATGCTAAATCTGAGTTACAAGAGATTGATACTAGAAGCTTGTACTATCCTGAGCTCTACACGGGAATAACAAGATATAGTGAAATAATGATGTTATCTCAGTTAAGTTATTGAACTAGATGATTCTAAATATATACTAAAAAAAAGAAAAAAAAAGAAATTAGCTCAATTGGTAGAGCATCCGTTTTACACGCGGCAGGTTAAGTGTTCGAATCACTTATTTCTTACCACCCACGACCATGGGTAGATATATAGAGATCTTAGCTTAATGGTAAAGCGTATGACTTTTAATCATTCTCATAAGGGTTCAAGTCCCTTAGATCTTATGAATATATACGGCTATAGGTTAATGGTAGACCATTCGTCTTCCAAACGATTTGTACCGATTCGAGTTCGGTTAGCCGTATAGAGTTAGTAACTTAATTGGTAAAGGCCTTTCTTGTCACGAAAGGAGATGCTGGTTCGAGTCCGGTCTAACTCGTATTTTATTGTATTTAGTTTTAAGACTATGTTTAATTTTAATATTATGTTTAATTTTAAAGCTATAAGATTATATGTTATTTAAAATTATAAATGATTAAAAAGACTATAATTAAAACTACCCCTGTGGGGTTCCTGCAGGGAAAGGAAAAGTTGCTATTGGTAAGGCGAGATATTTGCTAAATATTGTGTTTAACACCTGGTGGTTCAAATCCACTCTTTTCCGAAAATAGTAAAAACTATTGTTATGTTTATAAATAGCTAAATTATAATATCCAAATTATTACAAGATTATTTAACTATGTCTATTAAAAAAATAATATTGAACTTAAAAAGTTTATTATCTACACTTAAGTTATATAATAAAGGATGTTATTAAGTTTATGGTATACACTTTAAGTTACATTAGGGTATTATTAAGTTTATGACAGACCTTAAGTTACATTATATATGGTATTATTAATTTTATTAAAAAGAGTATAGTTTAATTGGTAAAATAGGAAGCTTCAAACTTCAAATTTCCAGTTCAAGTCTGGATGCTCTTGTTATAAACATATTATATTTATGACATTTTAAGAATATTTGTTTTATAAAAACTATTTTTAGATTATAGATATTTATCATTTCATAATATTATTGTATTGTTTATAAATCTAGATTTATAATATCACTTATTTGAATTTAAGAAAATTTTTTTTAATGTTTTAAATCTGTTTAAAATGTTGTATTTTTTTAGGGATATTTTATGAATTTTTTACGTTATTATTATGTAATTAAGGTTCCTTAGCTTAATAGGTAAAGCGCATTTTTGATAAGGATGTGATCGACGTTCAATTCGTTGAGGAATCAACCAGTGCGTTAGTTAAATTGGTATAATGACATGCTACGGACATGTTTTTACAAGTTCGAGTCTTGTACGCACTTTAAAGGTGAAGAAGATATTTCATGTTTTAATATATTTTTTACTAAATAACATTTATATTGTTTACCAAAAATTATACATATATTTAAGTATAAATATGTTTATTAATTAATAGAGAATTGACTGAGTGGTTTATAGTGATAAGCTTGAAACTTATTTGGTTGAAAAACCACATCCGTTCGAATCGGATATTCTCTGTAATGTATTTTTTATATATAGATGTTTCATAAATATATCTTTGTTTTTAAGATAGGATGATTTTAAATTGTAAAATGTTTAAAATGTTTTTTATAGGATGTTTTTATAAATAGAATATTTTATAAAATGTACGATGTTTTTATAAAAAGGATGTTTTTTATAAAATACATTTAGTATAATAAGCGGGTTAGAGCCAGGTTGGTTAGGCGCCTCATTTGGGTTGAGGAATAGTTATGTTCGAATCATAATAACCCGATATATGATTTAAAGAATTGTATATATAAATATATAGTAATGTATTTGATATGTAATGTATTATTTCATAATTTTAATTTCTTAAAAGTATTTGTTATATATTTTAAGGATTAATTTTATGGCAAGTATATAAAGAGACTATTAGGCATATTAAAATGCTGTATATTAAATAAAACTTGGGTGTAAAAACCCATGGTTAAATTTTTAGATTGAAACGGAGTGAATTGAAGTATCTTAGTAGCTTCAGGAAAATAAATCAAACGAGATTCTATTAGTAGTGTGAATGAAAATAGATAATAGGCTACAAGTAAAATGGATTAATCTGTTTGAATAAAGGGGAACCTTCCTCTAAGCCTTAATATAATATACAAGCGATAAAGAATAGTACTGTGAAGGAACAACATAAAAATTAGTAGTCTTATAAGCAGCTCGAGGTAAGTTTAATAAACATATGAGAGCGTACCTTTTGTATAATGGGTCAGCAAGTTCTAATTAGATGCAAGCAAGTAACTAAAGATAAAAAATAGACTTCTATGGAAGTTAGTATTTATCAAATTTGCCTAGATAATCCAATTATTAATTAATGAATAAGTATCTAATTAGAGACCCGAAGAGTAGTGATCTTACCATGGTCAGGCGTATAAAAGGCCGAATGGGTTATCGTTGTAAAGATATCCAAAGAACTGTGGTAAGTTAGTGAAAGACAATCCTGACTACTATAGCTGGTTTTCCGCGAAACATATGTAAGTATGTGGTTTAATTACATCATAGCAGGTACAGAACTGTGATCTCGGACAATTGTGCATTATTATTCTTGGAGGATTTTATTACCCTTTGGGGTTATATGCCTCTTTAGGATTTTAATGCCCTGTGCATATGGGGGGGTCGTGAAGACTCTATTCGCGAGGATTTGCTCTCGGAAGGGCAATGATGAATGTTGAACTATCAGACATTTAACGATAAGGTTGTATGTCAAAAGGGAAACAGCCCAGAACAAGTGTTTAAGGTTCCAAAGTTTTTGTTAAGTGAAAGTAAGGAAGTATTTAAACTATACAACCAGGAAATAGGCTTAGAAGCGGCCATTTTTTAAAGACCTCGTAACAGAGCACTGGTTCAAAAGGTTAATTCGTTAACCTTATAAGTTAAAAGCGCCGAAGATATAACGGATCTAAAACAAAACACCGACACCTTGTCCATAAGAATAATATTAGGTTTAAACCTATTTTAATATACTTAAAGTTATTTAAGTATTATTTATGGGGTAGCGGAACGTTGGGTAAATAGGATTACAAACAGAGGCTAGATACAGTCTACTTAAGGGGAAAGTATTATTAATTGTAGATTATGAAAATAATTTGCAGAAAGTCATAACCCTTTGCACTGTGAAAGGTGCGAGTGAATTCTCGTACACAAGTAGCAGAAATCGCACCCTACTAACCACTTGCAGATTTGTTATCTAGACAGATGGACAGTAAAAGAGTTAGAACCTCTTGTGTGGGAAGTAGATAATGTTTTAGAACTACATTGTAGTTTGATTCGCTGACTAAAAAGCGTATTTCCATAAAATATCCCAAGTGAGAATGCTGACATGAGTAACGAAAAAGAGTAATCTCTCGCCTTAAGCTTATGGGTTAGTCGAGGAGAATGATCCCTATAAGGGCTGAACTTGGATTAAATCGGTCTCTAAATTTAACCTAAAGGGTAAAATGATGAGGAAAAGAAAATGTTTTGACAACATACACTAGAGTAAAATGTTCTGGAAAAAAAACACATTTCTGAAGGAATTATATGAATTCCGAGGGCGAAAAGAGAAAAAAAATTAAAACTTTTGTATTTTTTCTTTTAGGTAAACTATAGCTCATTTTAAATATTAAGAAAAAAAACCGTACCTAAAAACTACCACAAGTAAGCTAGTAGAGAATACGAAGGCGTTTGAGCTAACAACCATTAAGGAACTCGGCAAATTGACACCGTAACTGAGGGAGAAGGTGTGCCATTCCTACTGATTAATATCAGGATAGGAAGAGGAGACATAAAATGGTGTTGCACGACTGTTTAATTAAAACACAGCACTTTGCGTAAGATGTAAATCAATGTATAGAGTGCGCTATCTGCCCAATGATGGCTGGTTAACGGATTTACTTAGACGACTAAAATAGTTTAGGTTTTGAAGGAACCCCCATTTAATGGCGGCCTTACCTATGAGGGTCCTAAGGTAGCGAAATACCTTGGCATTTAAATGATGTCGCGCATGAATGATCTCACGATGCAACAGCTGTCTCAATGGTTGGCTCAGTGAAATTGGAATGGCAGTGAAGATACTGCCTATCTCTAGATAGACGAGAAGACCCCATGCAGCTTTACTGTTACTAGTTATAGGGTATAATTTAACAGGTTTTAGTGAATAAGGTAGTTGTTATACACAATTGAAACACCTTTACTCTGGTTGTTATATCAGTAGAATATGTTTACATTCATATTGTTTACGGACGTCTGAAGGTAATCCAAAAAAGGAGATAAATCTCAGGAGACAATGGCTAGCAGATGGTTTATGCGGGGCACAGATCCCACAAAGAGTACCTGGGAGTATCCAAATTTAATTTTGTAATATGCTATACGCAAAATACATAGGGCTTTTTTAAAAAATTGCTTTATGTATTTTTAAATTAATTATATTTAGTTTGTTATTTTTTATATTTACTTTAAGTATCTATAATTAATTCAGTTATATTTCTATTTGAGTTAGAATTAAAACATTTTAAGCTAAGTAAGATTTTACCTATGTGGAAAATAGGTGTATATATAGTATTAATCCTTAAGATAATACTATCAGTTATTTTTAATTATAAAAATGATATTGATATATACTTCCAAAGTTTAATGGCTTAATCTTGCTTTACTGTTTGACATACACGTCTATCAGTTGCGTAAGCAGGGCATAAAGACCGCAAGACGCAGTAAGGAAAGGTCTTGTATTATTGAAAAAGCTACGCTGGGGATAACAGGCTAATTGCGCCAGAGAGTACAAATTGAGTGCGCAGTTTGGCACCTCGATGTCGGCTTAGCTCATCCACATGAATGCAGGAATCATGAAGGGTACGACTGTTCGTCGATTAAAGAGCTACACGAGCTGGGTTAAATACGTCGTGAGACAGTATGGTTTCTATCTTCTAGAGGAAATTAGAGTAAAATAAGGATAGCCCCTTCGTACGAAAGGAGTTGGGTATGGTAACCTATGGTTTACCTGTTGTTTATACGCTGAGATATTAAACATGGTTGAGAATGAGAATAGGTTATTCTTAGTAAATGGAGAATGGGCATCTTCTGAATAAGAACAGTAATAAAGATTAATTTGTAAAAAAATTAATTTCCTATATCAAATTCAAAACATCTAACGAGAATACACTAAAAAGATGGCTCTTGTTACGATTGGTAATACTTAATACTCAAGTATTTATTTATAGTATAGGCATGGCAGGAAAGCTATGTTAGTTAAGATAAGTGCTGAATGCATCTAGGCACGAAGCTTACCTTAGGATACTCTTAGAAACGTAGTATAACATTACGATCCGCACGTATGTTAGTTATAACATATTAGACTGTAATTATTCCATTCCATCGCTACAGCGATGGTAACCGATTGCAATGGATAATAGGCTTTGGCTGTAAGGGCTTTGATGCTCTCAGGTATAAAGTACTAATTTATTGGAACTAGGATATTGACTAGTTGATAATTACAGGGTTTCACTAACTAAATAACATACTTATCATAAAAATACACTTTAGCCTGGTTTGCATAATAGTAATGCACCCGTTTTGTAATCGGAAGATATGAGTGCAAATCTCGTACTGGGCTAATTACAGACATTTAAACTAATGCGGATTGATGTAATAGTAACATACCTGGCTCATGCCCAGGAAATAGAAGTGCAAATCCTCTGTCCGCATATCTTGTGTACATATAAAGGCTATAGCTTAATAGGTAAAGCAAGCTGCTCATAATAGCTCAGATGAGTGTTCGAATCATTCTGGCCTTATAGAGTTATCATTAGTTTACCCTTTGAGATCTATTAATAAGATTTCTTAATGAGATTTGTTATTATCTTAGGGATGTATGGAGCGTTACTTAATTTATTCTTTGAGAAGATTCTTGACAAGAAGGGAACGTTATTTAATTTATCCTTTGAGAAAATTATTGATGTGGTGTACATTACTGGAGGTAATAAAGGGAATAATCTTCACGATAAATCGCCCTTCTGCTTATAAGCTTATTAATAGGTTGAAACCATATTTAGGGAGCTAATATGATAGCGTGTACATACTATTGTAATATCTTATTATTTGTTTAAATTATGAATAGTTTTATATAAATTTTACAGAGCAAATAATTTTTTACATACATTGTATAGAATAAATATTATTTGCTGTAGTTTACTTTAAAAACCTGATTAAAAAGAGTTTTAATAATATATAAAATAAAAAATCCGAGTGCTGGAATTGGTAGACAGGACAAATTTAAGCTTTGTTGACATTATGTCGTGAACGTTCAAGTCGTTCTTCGGATAGGGCTTTAAATAAGCCTATCCCTGTGGGGTTCCCGCAGGGAAAGAATAACCTTTATGAGAAACTTTTATATGCTTTTTAGTTTTACAGTAACTTAAACATTTTATTTTGTATAATATATGCTTTTATTTTTTTATTACAGAAGCAAGAGGAGTATTAAGCTATCATTTTACGCTATTTTAAGCCATCCTTTCAAGCTATCGGTTTAAGCTTTATATAGGCTCTAAGGCCCAATAGTCAAGTGGTTAAGACGTAACATTTTCACTGTTAAATGCGCGGGTTCGATCCCCGTTTGGGCTTAACAAAAAAGTTTATAAACTTAAGGGGATATAGTTTAATTGGTAAAACTGCGATTTTGCATATCGTTATTTTAGGATCGAGTCCTAATATCTCCAGTAGTATTTAAATAAATTAGGCTCGAGAAGCTCAACCTGGTAGAGCGGAACTCTGAAGATGTTTAGGCTATAAGTTCAAATCTTATCTCGAGCACATAATACTTTTTATTTAGCATTAAATTATTTTTAATGTAAAAAAATTTTTTTTTATTTAGCATTTTTATTATATATGTAAATATCGACAAAAAATATATGTTTTTAAGTTAAACTACTTTTTTAGATAAACAGAGATCACTAAAATTCTTTGTTACTTTAACACGGTATCTAGCTTAGATCTTTGTAAGGAAAACTTTTTTGTAGATATAAAGTTTAAATTAAGAATCCATATATTTAGTTTAAATGAGAAAAAAAAAATGGGTATGCTGAAATTGGTAGACAGGTCCCGCTTAGGACGGGGTGAAGTTAATTCATATAAGTTCGAGTCTTATTACCCATAAAAGATTTTTTTATTATAACTTGTTAATTAGCTAGATTTAATAAATATATTAAATAACTCTTTTAAAACTTTTTAATCCTTGAAATAACTATTTTAAATATGTAGTAGACTAATGGTAAGTCATAAATTTTTGGTATTTACTTATGGGTGTTCGAATCACCCCTACATAGAACAAACAATTTAAGGTGGATATAGTTCAATCGGTAGAACAACTGTATGTGGAACAGTAAGTTCCCTGTTCGATTCAGGGTATCCTCCCTGGTCTATCTGGTTTAGTATCCCTTTTCTCTCCAGTGTTAGGCCTCTTTTTTCTGTAAATAAATCTTTCTATTGGTTAAAAATTTTTATCCAAAAATAATAAGACTTTATTTGTGTAAATATATCCTTTTTTGTTAAGACTCTCTTTAAAGGTTTTGTTTTATTACTTTGAGTAAGTAATTAGAGGAATATTTTTAGATATCTTATCAGATTATAATACCAATATAAGAATTATTTTAGAT
>JACVRA010000133.1:0-20339 GCA_019828545.1 Paracamarosporium sp. OC-R06-R3
AGAAGATTTAGCAAGAGAAGCGTATTGCGCGTGAGGTAGCTAAGGAGGCAAAGGAGAAGGAGAGGGCTAAAAAGGCAGCTCAGCGCACCGCTAAGAAGTCTGCCCACAACGCTAAAAAGGCTCTACAACTATCCCAAAAGGGTAAAAGAAAGGCTTTACAAGCACCTCAGCAGAACAGAAAGCGTTAGAAACGTACTGTTGATGCTCAAGATGTTGGTGATGCCTTAGAGGGCGCATCTGCTGCCCCAACCAGATCAACGCGCTGCGGCCGCAGCGTCAGGCTTCCTGATAGATATCAATAGTTCAAATGAATCGCAGCTATCGACTTATTACTCCACTAGAAAATCTCGTGATACTATTGATTGTGGGTGGCTCTATTGCCTCATTGCTGATAGAGCGTTTTTGGTGTTCGTGTTGCATCGCGCGAATCCGCGCATCGCGCGCACAGACACGTTACGTTAAGTTAGGAAATTTACAAGTTAACATTGGCTTACTAATCGGCACCGTGTGGCGTTCCAATGCTTTAGCACAACTAATTACAGCAGTAAAATATGTTGTGGTAGGAGGTAGAGACGCCACGCGTTGGAAAGATGCTGAAAGCTTTTGCGTAAGCTTCGTGATGTAGTTCTGCATCCGCATTCGATGTTTAGGTTTTGGCTACTGTCTCTTGGAGAATAGAGAGGCTACGAGCATGAAATCCTTACTTCCACCCCCGAAGAGTTTAGTATGTGGGCCTCAGAGTCTAGTAGGGGTACTCGAATCACTTTAAAATATCAATTAATTCGAAATTGTAAGACACTTTTGGATCGTAGAAGAGGCGGGCTGTGCACAATTCTCAATTCCACACTTAATGCGTCAGGTATATGCATACACATGTACATGGACTGTTTGCTGAAGACTCATGCAAATACGAATCTAGCACAAACCCATCTATCCCACGCGTTAAATTGCGTCTTTTCAGCCCCGACCCTATCTCTTCTACCCGACGCCCTAAATCGTCTCGTGGAATAAGCTCCTCTTTCGCCATCGGCTTGTGCACCATGAAAAAGCAGCTTCTTATAAACATGACCAGCCTAACAGTAATACTGTCTCTATTAACCTGTACTGCTCCGATCTCGGGTAAGTTGAGGTAAAAAGTTATCTCTCGAGATAAACGTACTGATTTTGGCAAAAGCACCGACAGAGAATTGTGGAATCTGAGTGGGGATACCAAAGCTCATGGAATGTGATAGAGAGCTTTGACATGGTACAGAGCACTCAAGGCTATCTATCTGTTCAGTACTAATACAGAGTTGTAGACACCGGTTAGAACGGCGACCGCAAACCACATAATGTTTTATGGCGAGCGTGCTCTTCACTTGAGCTTCCTATTCCAGCTTATTCGTTGGAGAATCATTTCCAAATCCCTAGCATATCGTGCTGTTCCGTCTAAAGAGACTTCTCTTCAAGCACGTACGTCTTTTGAGGTCAGTGACTGGACAATTGTCACTTCATGCAAGGTAGGATTTTTATAAGATTCACGTAAGTATCTCATTGCTAAACTCACAAAGCTAGAAAATGCATTACTCTGCGTTTTCGCCCCCACGTTAGGCTTAGTGGAGCTCAGCGTTCTAACCCTCTGCTGCCTGATCTTCGTCGTGCGTACGAGCCTTAGGGACTTGCGCAACATCCATTTAACTGTTCTGATCACCGTAAAGCTTTTATAAGTCTTGCTTTTACATTTAATTATGTCTACCTCTACAAGCGAAGGGCATTTTGAAGATGTAGCATTCACCGATCCGACTGTTGCAGCTGCCGAGTGCTTCAATACGCTTGATGTAGGGTATTTGTATACTATCACAGACTTCGTCGCTGATGTTTTGTTTTTGTTTCCTGATTCCCTTAATAAGTTACCGCTTCTCTATCAATTGATTGTATCGCTGATGGCTGTTCCCGACGGTATGGCAACTTTACCATCTAATTAGGTAGCACCTTTCTGTTGCCAGAATATTCTATCTAGGCATGCTGTAAGCTACGCCAGTACCTATTCTTATACTCTAATATGCAACGATCGCGTCACTCATTTGATTGATCGTTGGCCTTTGGGCCGGAAAAGCTGGCTATGATCTCCCGCTCCACGAAGAGCGTAGTGCCGCAACAATGATTGAGGTCCAGTCCTCTTGACATTAATCTCTCCAATTATACTTCCTAGAGAGCTATTTTGGTTTCTACTTGAAGCTACTATTGCTCTCTTTGTAATCTCTCTCCCTATGCTATGAGCGCTTTTCAGAACCTTTACATCTCGTCAGTCCTTGTATCCTTCTGCGTTATCCTCGTGTACTAAGGTACCATCACAATTGTATGATATTGAGCAGAACCTGAAGAAAGCTAGTCTGATATATGAGAAGGTCATTAAGGTCTGATAGCCCATCCAGTATTGTAACCTCGACCGCTTGTTCTCTTAAGCGGGCAGAGCTAATTAAGCACAATAGAATAAATTCTTAATAAACAACTCTTTCTATTCCGTGTGGCACTACGAGCGGCTAGATCCAATTAAAATACCAGATAAAAATTGTGTAACAAATGGCCATGTCCATAAACTACGAGCTACGTTAAGTCACTGGAATGCTCCTACAACTCTTCAAAATCAAACTCTCGGAGGTTTATATGAATCTTCAATCTAATATGAAGAAAGAGCTGGAACCATGAGTTATCTTTATAGGCTTCCCATCCGGAGTAAGGAAGAACAGTCACGTCTATAGGAAGTTAGCCTTAAAGTCTGGCAGATGCGTTTCAATCCAACCTAGTAATTATCTATCAAAGTTGTAACTCCCGCTATTGACGAAGAATTGTGCAAAGCCAGGAAGACGGAACCAATCACGATAGGAAAGTTTCAGTCCATATTAATAAGTGCCCTTTCTACTGCTAGAGTATTACGAAATGCTCTTGCACCTGGGTTTGTCATCGCATTCAAATTTTACTCCATGCGGGGCAACTTGAAGCAATAAACGATCCCTACTTGAAAGCAAAAGCTACCCGACCAAATACCGAAGATAGCACATGGTCTATACTATATAATGTCATCTGTAACCTAGCTCTAATAGGAGGGTTTTATCATAGGACGTATGCAATCTAGCTACAAAGCTTTCCTAAGCCGATCCAATTGTCTTCAGCCTGTTAAGCTGCAAATGTGGTTTATATCCCGACCCTAACCAACCCATCCGAGAGTTCATCTTCATCTTGCGTATACCTCAAGGAATAGAGGTCTTGCAGTCCCTGCGCCAACTGCTTCTCAACTCAAACCAGAATATCTACTTGAGTTCAAAGATCCGCACGGCGAGGGAGCTCACAAAGTCAGTTGGTTTAGTGCGCACGTCTAACTTTGTGCACAAGAACATCCGGCCTGAGTGTATTCTGTGCTTTGAAAAGCCTAAGGTTTGTCGGAGCCGAACATTTCTCGTTGGATATAATGGCTTTTAATTGGCGGATGGCGGGACAAACCTTACAGGAGACGTACACTAGAATAAGAATATTTACAAACATCCTAGCCTAAGTGTGTACCTGCTGGAGCTTAATACCTAGGACTTTTTCGTCGCGTATATATCCCAAAGCCGTGTGCATCACAAGTGTACTCTGACTTTACAGAATAACTTTGAAGGAAAAGAGAGCTAGAACCGCCAGATTTTCTCTTGCAAAACAACTTCTTGAAAGCTGTGGCATTTCGGTCAAAAGTCTGCCTTGTTGAACTTACAACAGAGAGCCTCCCCCACCGTATTGAGTGGGTTTTGGGCGTAGTATTGAACTCGGTGGGTCAACTCCAGGCTCCAGAGTTGGAGCTAAGCACTAAGTGCTGTACTGTTACTAATCTATAACTTTTTAGGGGTTCTGCTCGTCCCCCCACCGTATTGATGATTGATATACACAAGTAGTCTTGACTTGTCTCATATACCTTAATGGGACTTTAGGAGGTAAAGATAGACAGAATATCTCTGTTGCAGTTAAATCTCTGGAATGGACTTGTTGCGCCTTGAACAGATGTGCGTTTAATACTTCTGGGTATATATTGTCAACAAATCCTCCAGACTCTTTACTCGCCTTTGCCTCTGCCATACTGGGACTTTGACCGCGCTGGTATAGATACTTTTTCCTCTAATTTCAGAACAAATAACAAAGATCAGCATTCCTTTGAGGTAGATATTGCGTCGCGACGAGGTGCAAGACAGTCAAAAGTAGTAGTAAAATAGCCACAAAGAGGAAGTTAATAAAGATAGTCTCAGCTAGTTGGTCCTGAATAGCTCCCGCACTCGACGAGTCTATCGATATGGAAGCACAAATGGGCTCAGGTGTAATGAAGCTTATGTCTTCGCAGGTGACATCAAGGACGAAAGACCGTCATTCAACGGTATTGCTATCGGTAACTACAAAGTCCAGTAGGTTCCATCAAATCTGCCGCACACTATCATGGAAGAATTCAACTTCAGAGCAGAACCGTGATAGCGCTCGAGTTATAAAAGGCTATTGAACACCTAACGCAACTAAGGAATCCTAACGCGGCTGTGTCATTATTATTCTTGGACGCCCTGGAAGTCGGATACGCCAACAATATACAAGATTCTTGGTCCTCAGCCACAACACGCGTCTCTTATAACAACGCTGCGGTTTCCACTACGAATGGAAATAAAGTTTACTTTATTGCTGATGAGCCTGTTGATGTACAGGGTTGCGTAACTTAGAGGTCATGTTGTAACTCAAGTCTTCCCGAAACTGTTGGATGCATTGATGGCTTCGCTTTTATGAGTGGTGATGATTTGTTGGAGTCATTCAAAAAAGCTTGGCCGGACGCAAATGATCAATCTGCGATGCACGCATATTTCGCGGCACTAAGCAATCAAGGCGCTAGCCTTTTGGAGACCTATTATGCTATACCAAACTCGCCGACCCTTCTATCATGTAGTCTTTTGCCTGGCAACTGACAACGCAAGATTTTGTTCGATTTATCTTCTATCACGTTAAGAGTAATCTAATCCAATATTAGCAAAGCGCTGCCCATCACGGAAACAATTGTTAATTATAGAAAGATACTCCTACTTATTACTATTATAATCTTCTATCTTCTTCTCTCTAAAGGTGTTTAACCTCTTTAGCTCTTCTATAAATATATCTTTATCCTTTAGTTTTACTATTAAACTTAGTAAAGAATAACTAATTGATCAAATCAGCTTTCGCTGATTTATTGGTTTCTTGGTGTTTGTCGAGGAAAAAAAGAATGGCCCTAGCGATACTGATTTTGATCACCTTGCCCTAGCGCACGTTGTGTGCTGCCTAGATCCTGAAGAACTTGCAATGTATTTTCTGCCACAGGAAAAGATGAATTCTCTGGCCCCAAGGTGGCATTCAGATGCCAAACTCTCACACTTGATCCGCGCCATGAGAAACTTCCTACGAAATGAAGACAAAGTTTCCGAAGCAGATCCAGGAAGGCAGATACCATCGTTGTTGTATCAAGTAAATCAACTCATCTCGACAAAGGATGTCGACGGGGCCATTTCGCTTGTGGTTTCTGCAGTCATAGATCAAGCAGCGTCTTTACTCGGAGCGGCTTCTGAAGATATAGATTCCGGGAGGTCTATGGCGCATTATGGCGTGGGCAGCCTCCTCGCAGTGGGGTTGAGAAACTGGATTTCCTTTTCATTCGACCCTGCTATTCCGCTCTTGGAACTATTGGATGAAAGGGTTAGTATTCGAGACCTTGGAATAATAATCCTTGAGAATAAACTCGATGATGGAACTGAAGGCGTGTATAATTCTCCTTAATTTATAGATTCTGCTCACTAGAAATAGATTACTAGTCTCCTTGATGGTCTTAGAACAAATTCTGAAATATAATTCTAGTGTTCGAGAAAGAAAAATTGATCTTGAGGCCTTATAGGCGTACTTGCATACAAAGTGAAAGCCTGCCCCTACCTTACAGCAAGACTCGGCCCGCACGCGCATGAAGGCATCTAGATTTGCCTAGGGTGTTCAATTCGACGTACATCCGTGTGCAAAGACGGACTACACTTTGCTCTACAACCATGGCTATCTTCTTCCCCTTTTTACTTTCTGCGGGCTTATATGACGGCCAGAGTAGGAATTCCATAACCAGTCCACTTGTAACAATGCTATACCTCTTAGTCGTCGTTGGTCTTACCGGCACGCAAGGTGCCAAAGTCTTCCTGACGATATCCTTCTAGGAGATCCGCGACATCACGCATAACACGTCCAAGCTTGCTGCGCAAGAATGGGCCGCTCGAGGCATGTAGACCATGTCTGGCTACGTAGACAATGTGGAGTACTTCGTAGCAGCCTTCCGCGGGGCAGGCGATTCTTGCCATGGGATTATTGGTACCCGATACGCGACCCAGCGGTATAAGAGCAGGCAGCGGAAGTGCAAACAAGAGGTGCGCCAGGTTGGAGATTTAGCACGGCAAGAATATGGCAGAGGCAGCGGCGTTGCCGCTAGTGCAGGCGACGCTTTAGCGCGTTGTGTGGAGGAGCTTGCCCGATGCGAGCGAGCTTTCGGGGAAAGTGGCACGCGTGTCCGGCATTTCTACGACAAAGCTGATATCCGCGAGGACAACACCATGACCAAGGTGGGCCTGAGAATGTGGGCGGAACAGCAAATTCAGGCGCAGTAGTAGGCCACAAGCTGACAGGATCGTTCCGAGGTAATGGATAACTTTCTTAGTCCTTTCCTGCGGATATAGGAGTTGTTGGCTGCATGTTATTATTGTTGTTGCAAGGCTTGCTACGTAGGCGTCAAGCTGGGTCGAGGTCACTGATTAGGTAGCAGGTTATCGTGCGAATCAACTTATCCGAAATACGAAGCCCGTGCCATGCGCAACTCGAGGCGCGTGGAAGGCAGTGAACCATAGAGTAAGAAGATGAATAATCATTTTCAAAATCGGAAGTCTCGCCATGCAGGTAAGCTTATGGTGCGTCTCTTCAGGACGCAGCAAAGAAAATATGCCGCTCTCGTTCCGCGGGAGCGGTACGTAGATACCTTGCATTAGCTGATTGGTCTGTAGGCGTGCCATCCACCACACCTGCTTTCTGTCCGGCCCCGCACAACTACTCATCACAAACCATCAGAACAACCAGCATTATCTTACTGAACAATGAATAAATCGTTCAAATGGGACCATCCGGGCCTTGACTGGTCCCATTTTCACTCTCTAGCCAATCTTCTATCGCTTCGAAATGGTGGCCAGGCTGAGGCCTCCTCACGATCTGACGCAGTGCTTGACGAACACTGGGGCAGTGACGAAGATGGGGACGAGGGCACACCTAGTGAGAACACTATCCGCGCTCATCGGATAGCGGTCTCTGGAAATGGAAAGCTCAAACGAAAGTTCCTTGACTGTTTAGCAGAATTCGCCGCGAATAAGAAGGGCGGCACCGCAGTCGCATGTTCCGCCATGAAAGAGGCTGAACATAATGTTATAATCTGGATTTCGCGTAATGAGGGCTTTTCAGAGGTGGATAAGCCGGTCTTTCAGAAGTTGGGAATGATGCTCGGTTCACTTGCTTGCGGCGGAGGTATGGTCTTATAACTCTTAACTTTGTAGACTGCGCTGATGCTTTCTGTCTAGGTGAACAACCAAAAACTGTTCTGTGGGAAGAAATGGTATCATACCATCAGATTCGAGTCGAACGGAACTATATACCTGACCTGAGGGTAAGCTTGAAAGCTTACGAAGCGAGCCTCAAACCTCATGCTAGCGCAACAGCTAATGGTTCATTGCTCGGCATGGAACTTTCAGGCTTGCGAGATCTCTTGTTTAATGCTGATTCTAGAGACGTGAACACGCTCAAGTGGTACGCTCAGCTCGTCATCGAGTCGTACGAGCTTCGCCGATCAGTCACCATCGAACGACATCTCAACAGCTCACCAAGCGTAACATCCAAGTCAAGAAACTTATGGGTCAACATTTGCCTCTTCGCCCGGATCCGTGTCGCTTTCGAGTGCTTCAAAGAAATAGCTTGCAAACTACCAAGTTTTGAAAACGTCTCGATCATACTGATACCTGGGCTCCATGCACCAACGATTCCAACTCAGCGACCTCTTGATTTAATGCAAACTCTCAACATTCTGGGACTTAAGCCAACATCTGATACTGTACAAGCTGTCATAAACCAGAATTGGACTTTAGCGAAGACTGAGCATGAGTTCAAGAAGCGGCAGAGGATGAAGTTGAACATACATGCCGAAGTACAAATGGTGGTATTTCTGAACATGTCTGGCTTATCAGCTTCCGGGTTTTTCTCTTATCTAGGATGTAGCAAGCTGTGCTGCTTCTTGTGTAGTTCTTTCATTGATTCGTATGGCCGCTTTACGGCGAGGGGTTGTCATGGCCGCCTGTTCAGACCTTGGACGGTTCCAAACGTGGAAAATCTTTTGCCTGGTCAGGCCGAACGAATATCGAAAGCCCTGCTTTCCGTTCAAAAAGAAGTGAAGAGGAAATTGGTGGCTCCGGTCAAAGGCAATGTCCGTATGGAACGGACATCAGTTCTTGGAGGGAGTAGCTTATTCGGGGCTCAGAGAGAAGAGGATTCGAACAGACGGTCACAAATTGATCGGTTGAGAATGATAGCAGAGCGAGATAGAGTTGCAGAGATGTTTAGAAGGTGAGACACTAAGATGTCTAATTCGATTTCCTCACTGCTAACAGGCTATAGGCGATTCGAGAGCGCAACAGGTTCAGTCAATCACTTCCCTTCATCACCAGTGCATGGAGAATACGAACCAGAATGTGATGTCTGCTTGAAGCCAACCAAGAAAAGGTGCAGCGCTTGTGGCAAAGGCCACTTCTGTAGCAACTCATGCGAAGACAAAGCTTTCGTCAGCCACTTATTCACTTGTTCAAAACGCCCACTCACCTCTGCGGACTATCTTTGGAAGTCATTAGGTGAAGACCTCATCTCTGTGGATGAAGATGTCCTACAAGACTTCGGCTTCAACAACGTAAGCATCAAAGATCGAACGAAGCTCTTCGGTCTATACCGCGGCCTCTATCTCTCAGACGAAATCTCCTCAAAAGACCTACATGAATGGCGTGTCCAAGGCATTATGATCGAAAAGATCAAAGAATTTTACTACAGCTACCCTGAGCACTCGCGCGGCCAATACTTCCCCTGGTGGTTACAGAACCTACACCACTTCGAGACGCCAACCACCAAAGAAGAAGCAGAACAAACATTGGTAGCCACCTTTTACGACAAGGCGAAACCGTACCTCGATCTCGAGGACCGCAACACACACCCAACAGAGCTGATGCCCGACGCCAAACGCGAGAGTTTCGCCATGCTTGCACTCGTCCTCCACCGCTTCACGCCCAACCCGGTCACAACGCTCTATCACTCCTTTGCCTTCACGACATGCCGCAACAGTGCTGAAGAATCCCAGCTGCTTGACATATACCAACTCCTCCTTGTCCCTAGTGATGGCAGCTTCTTCTACACGTTCCACAACGATCGCCGCAGTCCCACAGAGCCCGCGCTATTCAGTACATTCTGGCTGTCATACGAATCCGGAAAGCTGCTTCAACTCATGGACTCTCACGGCCTCAAGAAGCTGCGCTCGCATTTGCCTCATCTTGACGCTTTTCTGTCCGTCTCTCCATCGGGACCGCGCCCATCTGTCTGGGATCTGAAGCAGTTCCTTGAGATAGGTGACCCGGCCAGCTATCCACCGATTCCGCCTGTAGCATGTGACTATGGATTCTTGAACTGTGCGAGTTTTGAGGATACATGTATACTTATGGAGATTTATGGACAGGTGTTAAAGAGGGCAGATGCGATGAAATTGCATAGGGCTTGTATACTTGGGAAGCTATTTGAGTTTGTGGGACAGTTCATGGAGACAGAGGAGAGGTGGAGGGGGTTATTGTGGAATCCGTATCCATTAAGGGGATTAGTAGAGGTAGAAGAGCTGGTGGAAGAGGCTGAAGACATAAAAGACACTAAAGATAGAAGGGATCGAGGCAAGATGGATGCAGTGGAGAGGCAGAAGGGGTGGTGTGACATTATGTGATATAATGGATTAAACTGACCAAGGTTACCATATAGAAGGGATTTTAGTATTAGGGAAAAAGCGCAGAGACAGAAAAAAACTACGAAGAACCGATTAGCAGCATTAAATTACCTTAGAGGCTTCCTGCAGGGCCTTGTTCTCTGCTGCCTGCTCTACTACCTTCCTCTTTAGTACGAGGGAACATTGGGCTACAGTCCGATCATTTCGGGCGTGGCGCTATTTCGCGAGATCTTTACTGTGGCTCTAACGGCAGGTTCCATAGGCTTTCTGTTCACTAAGACTGGTAGGTATAGGTGGGCGATATGGGGCGGATGGTTACAAGCTACCTGCCTGGGTTCTCCTTACTCTGGTCGGCGGGATCGGCTTGGAAATGCTCTTTCCCTCCATCGTGTTTGGCATACAGACCGCGACGCCGGAAGCTGATGTCACTGCAGCGGTCTCGCTTTTCACCTTCGTCCGCATGTTTGGCCAAACAGTAGGCGTTGCTGTCGGTGGTGCGACCTTCTAGAATCAGGTCAAGGTACAAATCTTAAGCTACCCATTGAAAGCGTCCCACGCTCAGGAGTATGCGCAAGACGCCAGCTCTCTGGTACAAATCAAGGCTATGCCTCCAGGAAAGTAATTATCGGATGGGGCATGGATGTCGACGAGATGACCCTGAATTTCAAGGGCTTTGACGTTGCCGCCTTGTTGTCGTCTACTATCTACATTGCGTTTCTGACTAACAGTGGAAAGTCTAATTGGTAAGTTGTGTATTGATCGACTGGTTGTGAGTTGCTGACGGTGTATTAGGTTCGAAGGCGGAGCGTTGTTGGCTATGTTTATTATCATCTCTCTCTTAGCATACTATATCGAGTAGTAATAATTGTCGTAGGAACGGGGCACGGCAGTGCGACAGTAGTGTAGTTCATTGGCGACTGAATGTGGTACTGTTCTATGAGACGAACCTAGTTCAAAAGACATGAGAGGATTGGACACCTTTTCCATTCAAGACTTTCCATTCAAGACTTTTAAGGGGGGGTTCTCGCTGTTTAGCGCACATAGCTAGAAGGCAGAGGTACAACTTTAGTAATTACCAGATGACATCCGAGAGTAAAAATCAACTGAGTATGGAGTAAGAAGGTCCTGAAACGTCTAACCTCAAGTGGATTATTTACTCTTCCATAAGTTTTTAGTTTGTCAAGCAGGCAATCATTTGATATTTTCCAAAAAGATACTGCAAGTAGTCTTGTAGCACACTGTCTACCTATAAAGGTCAGATAGGCTCCCAGTTAGTTGTAGAATGATATTTAATGCATTCTCTGATACGTCCTATGTAGGATCTAATTGCTACGGCCACGAATAGACTTTATCGTTTATGCTAAGCCTAAGACTAGAGGTATCTAATAAATAGACGTAGGATTGAGTCATATCGCTATAATAGCGATATATAAAGTTAATAGCCTGTAAGAGTTAAATCTAACGGCCCGGAACCTAGTTGCCAGCTACCTTATCCTAGATCTTTGCTTTCTTCTTACCCAGCCCTCATCAGCGTTTTAAAACCTAAGCTTGTTGGAGGCTGTATAGGTCAATTGTAGTGCTCTATTTAAAGATTTGCTTGTTGTATACCGTGCGACAGCTCTATCAACAAGGTATGCAACACCTTTTCAACTTTGTATGTCCTTGAAACCATGGCGCTTTACTAGTAGCACCCAATCTGCTTGTCTGAGCGTACAATTCCAGCTTGGTACTCCCTTACTCATCATGCGAATTTCTGATGTCCGCTGCCATACCCGATTTATCTATCGTCCAACCACCCTGTTCTAGCTATCCGACTGTCATTCGGTATGTGCCTTGGTCGTAGTGTACTCGGGAAGCCTTTTACTCAGTCAGCTGAGGGGTCAACGGCGAGTTTGTAGGGCTTGAGAGCGACGTGATAGATGTTGCAGAAGCCACTATAGTGAACATAGTTGGCTGCCGGATCACATCTCGATATCGTACAACGGCTATGTCGGAGGCCTTAGAACGACAGCCCTACTCTCAATCCCAAAGTCGGACTTCAGATGTCCCGTTACTGGCGCTGCACAGCCATGATTCTAACAGTCATCACACCCTAATAATAGGATAGGATGTGTGGAGTCTATATTCACCAGGACTTTCTATGACATTAATTGGTCCTATCTCTTACAATCCATTTACAAAAGGTTCCTTCGTACATTATCTAGGATTATGAGACAGCTGGTGCTGAGCAGTTGGTCCAACAGGATTTCTCAAATGTGACCTGCACCTGTCTCCGATTCCGTGTTCTTTGCACCTCCAGATACGAAGCCTTGCTTAAAAATATGTGTTCTGTGAAAACTATAGCTTGTTGTCGCAAGGTTCGTCACAAACTCTAGGAAACACAGACCAAACATCAATGCCAACACTACCCTGAGGACAGCTGCATAGGATGCCTCGAGGTCATAATTTTCTTACAACAGGGATCACAAAGAGAGTGGTTTGTATACATTTGCCCACTGTGGCTTGAAGACAAAGATCCAGATCACTGTGGTATCCCGCAATGATTGGTTCCAAATCATTTGTGAACAAGGGGAGTAGGACTATACCGACGAAACTTGTAGTCAAGCCCGTTTGATTAAGTAAACCCTCAAGGCTGTTCGCAGCAAAGTAGGTATTGAACCCGACTACCGTAGTTGATAAAGTGATGACAACAATAGCAGTTGCAACTCCAAGCTGGCTGTAGTCTCGGGATGATGAGGCTCTGTCCTCGTTTAAGTCTTCGATTGATTCCATAAGCGCAGAGTGCGTCCCGAGCTCGAAGTAGAGGAGGCCAAAGTAGACGACGATGAAGACAACGGAGATGGAACGTGACTGGTTCAGAATACCTCCTGGTACAGGTTTGGCGAGTAATTGGCTTGCCGTCGGCAAAACGAGACCGGTGACGGCGAGGGTGAGCAGAGACCCGTAAACGTGCGCGATCGTGACATTATACTCCCTTTCTGATGCTCTCGCTAGGAAACCAAGGCCGAGCATCAGATGCATATTTGAGAGGATGCCTCCAATGAGTGATGTATGCAGCAGTTGGATTTGACTCTTCCTGAGTAGGATGATTGAGGTGACGAGGTTGACGGCATTCCTGGAGCGTCATCAGGATCTTCATCCATGAGCAACCCTGACCTGGCTAAGGCCTACATACCCGAAAGTTATGTATAGTACAGCGTGCATTAACCCGCCGTATCGTTTTCTCATACTCCTCAGTCCCACACCCATCAAAACGGAAGATGGAAAATAGCCAACAAGTTCATAGAAAATATCAACGAAGGTTTTTGATGGGTATAGATCATAACGAAGCCGACAATTACGAAGACAAAGAGTATGTTGGTGTATCGGTATAGTATGTGTCGTAGGTCTCCGCGAATTGTGCCGAGATTCAGGTCAGCCGCTCGCGGATCCTGGAGCTTCGAAAGCATCGCTATAATGGGTGTGCTGCGTCTCAAGCGCCTTAAGGCGAATGTAAACCACGGAGGCTTGAGGCTTGCCTAGCTATTGTTTAGAATGCACCGGAGTGGAGGTGGTGGACAAGCGCAAGCTAAATCACGGCTGCCTGAGGTGATGCAGCCCCCACGCGCAAAAGCTGCTGAGCTTTTCTTAGCGATCAGTTTTCCCCCGCTGCATTACGGGAGTTCCAACAGCACCAGAATCCCTCGAGAGGATACGCACATGATCTACACGAAATGGTCAAATGCACAGAAAACTATGTTCCCACCTTACTACACTGCTGACTGCGAGATGAATTGACATTCTAATCTAACAGACTTCTGACCTGCAATCTGACCTGAAGGAATGGCTTCGGGGCTTGTTTTAAGGTGTGTCCACCCTAGACTGGTCATGGTTCTGCCGTGGCCAAATCACGCGTGCGTTCTCGAAATGCATCGGGAGACACTGGCACTGTGTGAAAAGGTGACGGGAAAGGAGAACTTAGATACGCTGACGGAAAAGAGGATTTATATACGCTAGCGAGCATGAGCAATGTAGCATAGGCACTGAGCAACTTGGGAAAGTATACAGAGGCAGGGAAGATGCATCGAAAAACACTGGCACTATGCGAGAAGATGCTGGGAAGGATCATTTACACACGCTGACGAGCGTCCACTGCTTTGCATACATGCTGCACTAGAGAAAACAGTACGAAGGGGCATTGTCACTCTAACGTTACCACAGAGCTTAGATTAGTGTTGAGAGTAGCTTAGTGCAGCCCATTCCACTACTCCTCGCCGTAGCAGTTATGCCGTTTAGAGCCCTTAGGTCTCTAGTATATAGCATGACATTCAAAAACTGATAAGCTATTAGATAACTGATTAAAAGCGCGTGGATTATCTTCTATACTGTAATCAAGAAATAGGTATATGTATAGGTATATAGCTTATTCTAGAAGCCTCGCGAATAGCGCCTTGCGCTATAAGTTAAAATCCACCGAATAGTTTGTCGACAGCTATCGCACAATATGTCCCTCCTGGTGATAATCCAATAGGGTGGCGCCAACTCTGAAATGGTCCGCTCATGTGTGGAAAGGTCACGTGAGAGAAACCACTTCACCTCGCATGTGTTTTCTGACATTGAGTACAGATCATCATTTGAGAATGCTTCGATCTTCGGTTCATCCACCAACGTGCCTTTCGATCCCATGTTCCATGCCGCAGAATTCGTACAAAAAGATTGGCAGAAACGCCCAAGGGCGCACTCACCTAATAAACGCGGCATGGACCGATACATATGCGTGTAGTTATCGGCGGTTATAGTATGCAAAAATCATCGGAGCTCACGGTTCGGGCTTTGGGGTGCGTAACACATGTCCACCACGAGCCCATTTGAACGTTTATCTTGCTTAGCGATATATTAAAAGCCTATCTCCCTAAACAGTACATCTTCACATAAGGCAACACAAAAGGTATGGGCATTACATTCTAGCATTCTTCAAGGTATCCAACTGGCTGCTGTATTTCTCAAGCTTCGTATGTGACATCGTAGCTTTCTTGAATACCGCGTTCACAACCTTCATCGCTTGGTCGATCCCTTATTTAGCCGCCTGAGATACAATATCCCGCTTCGTCCAGTTCAAGCTGATCACTTACCTGATAGCAAACCAGGACGTCCGTTTCAAAAGCATAGTTGCTTTCAAGGAGCGCAAGTTTCCCTTCGCCAATGCTCTCAGAGGTACAGCGACTACTTTACACGCTTCCATCCCCGTTGTACTTCGTGTGTATGTCTGCACCTGCGAGATATAGTAATTCCTTGAGATTGGTTGGTGTCACGTCAGGAGCGGCGTCTCTTTCCGTGACTTTGCGGACTCGATCGTCTTTAGTTGTACACATAGTACACCATTACCGGGATTTCAGAGTGCAAGGGTCGGGAAGAGGATGCTTGCAGCATGTTCTTCGCGTCCCACTCCAACGTGTTGAACACTGCCACGGGGTTGATGCACCCGAGCTCACCTCCATCGCCGTCATACCCATAAGACTTGTCAATTTTGCCGACCGACGTCTTACTCAGACGATTACCTTTGATATCTGCTCCACCATACTTGGTGCTTCATACGTGTACGTTTGAGTCCACCCATTCAATGATTTGTTTGAAACAGTTTGGTACTTTATTAACTCAATTCGACCTATAGTATCGTACTCTAAAGTCTCCTCGTATTCAAATATCTGCGCATCGTCTCCGGTGCCATGGCTTGATTGGAACTTCCAAAGTTGGTACGGACGCAGAGCACCTTTACCACCATTCAAAGAATCACTGTGTTCGCGGCCAGTTCCTCTAATGAGTTGTCTTCATGCGTCGTAGGGGTAATCGCTCGTTGGCGTAATCTTTACATCTCAAAAGTAAACATCTTGCTGAGTGGAGTTTGTTGTACGTATCTTCCGACCTACGCAATCGTACGTGTGCGCGAGATTCTCCAGCTCAGTCCCAGAGACGTCCAAAATCTTGTGTGAAACCAAAAGTCTTGACTTTGGATCGTACTCACAAATCTTCTTTGTGCCGTTGCTGTAACTTGTTTGAAGATACTTTTGATCTGCAGTAAACGTTGCTTCAGAGATTCAGTCTTTCCAATCTACGCCTGCTTGATTTAGCTTGACTTCCACGTGCTTCACGTTTCTAAGACGCGTGTAGGAGCGCCTTGTACTCGTCCCGTGGGGACCTGTGCTTTCGAGCAGTTGTCCCAAGTTATTGAAAGTATAGCGAGATCTGTAAGACTGCCGGATGAGATGAATATGCTCATCTTTCTAATCCAGGACGGAGGTATACTCTTTTTCAAATTGCATTCTGGTCTGCCTGCAGTTCCCGTATCGGTCGTAGAACTCGCTCTTTGTAACGCCCGATTGGTCTTTTATCTCCCAAACCTTCCCAGACAGGTTGGCTATCGATGCACTAAAATGCTTCTCACCATATATGAACTCCTCAAACAGCTTCTCGGCGTCTTTACTGGTGGCGAAGAAGACTTGATTCTTTCGTTGGAGCTTGTCGTACCCTGTCTTCTAAGCGACGCGCCCACTATTGCCAGTGAAGATTGGAACAGGGTTGTAGTTTGGTATTGTCCATGTCTGTCCACATGCCCGTAAGGCGAAGATATATTCTGCATCCAGGCAGCAGAGCTCTGTTGCCTCGCAGTATCCATGGTTGCGATTTCTCGGTACCACTTCAACCATCCAAGCGTGACGGTGTTGGCCCTCACGATGTTTTGGTAATCCTAGTCAATGGAACTACCAAATGATACTAGAGGAATAGTAATCGCGCAAATCAGCAAAAGCTGATTTCATGGTTTATTATATTATGTCTGTCCACTATCGAAGGCAGAACGCTGCATGCAATTGCCTACACTGTTAAATAGTCGGCGTTCTGTATGGTGACCTAGGCTATAGTAGGGTTTGCTGCTATTACCGTACATATCATATTTGATTCTTATGAAGCGTTCGACATGGATAGTTTGCTCTGATTCGCAGACGATCATGCCTGAGGGATCGAAAAGCGATGTCTGAGGCGTGTCGTGGTACGATCTCGAGTTTATTACGCGCCAAGACTCGGCAATTTCGCAAATTGATATGCGCAAGGATGACGTCGAAGGATCAATCTCATAAGATCAACACGGACTTTAGTCTAGTAAAGTACCTAGATGCTATGGATGTAATCGATTATAATGATAGAAACGTAGTAGCAACGGTCACTCCAGAGCTGGACAAACGCGAGTAACGGGATTTTCATGGCGACCGAATTGGAAGAAGGCAATGTCGCAGTCCTCGAGGTTGCAAAAGCATCAAAACAGACACTAAACTTAGCGAAATCCACCTACATCCGAATTCGAAAATAGTACCGGGCGAAGTGAACGTTAAGCAACCATCCCTAGCTGACTTCAAACTCTTTTTCAACTGCTGGTTTGAAATAATCGATGCTACGCTTGGAAAAACTGTGCTAGAAGCTTTGAGCAGCGACATATACAAGGATGCACCATCTCCAACAATAATAAAGAAAAAAAGGTTGAAAGATTTACAAAGAGCTATCGACCAACTAAGAGACCATGTGTATCTGGAATCAAGCTGGTCGTCGAGCAACCCGAACCAGGTGTAGCCGAGACGTAAATCTTGTCAAGGATCCGTTCTGCTGTTGGAAATATGAACAGCAATTTGGAGAATGCATCGTTGTTCTTTTTAGAAATTGAATACACTCAAGATTCAGCTGTAATAGACTGCCGGATCCCGTTTGAAGGCGACCAATTGGTGGTATGACGAATGGCAGATATTCACTGAATTCATCAACGATAGTTGGTAATGATTGTTATTTTCATTAAAAGCGCTACTTGCTGCAAGCGATCGAAGTGAACATGCATTTGACTTTTCTCCTGTTATCCCTTATGGAGGGCTCCTGCGGAGGCCAGGCCTTCTCGCAGTTATGTATTTCAGATGATAGTGATGCTTTTCTTGTCGGAGTTGGTAAGTTCCACCGTGAGTCGTCCGTCGGTATTTTCTCTATAGATACCGATAGCATGAATGATAGGATCGTCACCGAGATCATGCGCATCTGGATCATGCCAAATTGTTGGCCCCAAATATCCGATCCTTCGATACGTTTCTGTATCATCTACCCTCTCTAACATTATTCCCTGAAAATCGACGACTGTAGTATGGTTGTCCGAAAACGTGACGCCGGTAGGTAGACAGACTAAGCGACAAGGGGCGATAACAGCAATTCTGTCTTCGTCTCGTTGGAAGTGTAGCTTAGTGGGGAAACCATTGTATAAAATGATGCCATGATCATCTTGCGTATTACCATAACGTGACGGCTGAACTTCCATAACATCGAGTTGAAGTAAATTGCCATGCAGTCTCAGAGAACCAGACTTCACTTGATCCATCGGATCATCAGTCTCCAGTTCAATGTTTATATCCACGACATATACCAGGGCCCGCCATGTTCCCCCGTCCGCATACTGATCACCGTAGAGACCTATAAGATCTTGTATCGGTGCATCTACAGAGGCCCATGACCACGACGGGGCACGATAGACTTCCGAACGTTCGCTTCCGTTTTGGCCTTTCCATGCAAGTTGGCGCACTAGATCTCTCTTCCAGTGCCCGGCAACGTATTCGCAATCGAAAAATGGCTGCAGCTCGCGCGCAATCGCGGATATGGCGACTAGCTTATCGCTAGGCTTTGTAAGATTCCTAGCAAACCCTTCATTGAACGAACTACCAACAGTATATGCCTGAACAGCGCGACCCCATACTTCCGATGCACGTTCATAAAGATTACGTTTTGTTTCACCCCTGGTTTCGAGATGGAAAGGGTTTAGCGATTTAAAGGAAACGTTGGCGTAGCTTTCTTCGGGAAATCCATATGGGTACGATTCAGATGCTCGCATCTCATCACACTCCCAGTAAATTTGCGTTTTCGTAAAGTTTAAGATGCGTGATGAAATCATACGCTCCTGTAACACCCAACCACGACTATTCAGAACCGATCCTGCGATATCATCGAACCACGTCTGGTCGCTACAGATGTCGTATACACCAGATAGAGACCCATCACCTCCCTTAGCAGAGATGAAGATAGTCCCAGGTTCTGCAGGTTCTGTTGCTGTTGCGAAATGTATGCGCAACGGTAGCGCTGCGTCAATATCTCTTTCCCTAAAGCAGCCCATTGTATCGTCAGCTGCGGATGTTGCAGCTATGTTGCAATAGGATCTTTTGTACACATCGCACATGTGTGGAGATTCACACTGCCAGTCACCGAGCGAGTCTTGCATTATGCATAGAGAATCGATCCAGATGTATAAGAGGGCCAATTGCCTAGCAATGCCGATTGCGTCAGAAAACGTCTTCCAATGTTCCAGAGAGGGCAGTCTCTCGGCCCACTGGGTGATATTCGTCGTTGTAAGCACCAGTCTACTGGCCAGCTGGCCCCAGCAATGAGAGAGGGTTGCGTATTTCAGATTGTCCGGAAGGCTGTCGCCATATACTAATCGAACCTGCGAATTATTTTCACCAACATACACTAAGCGTGTCGGTCGCCAATATGGGCTGTTCGCTACTAATGGTCGTTTACACGTCCTGTGATGCTTGTCGCATTCTTGAATCCAGTGGCGAACCAGGCCCATAGCGCCAGCCGCTCCCACAACTTTGCTCGGTCGGTAGTCGAGAAGATTCAATCGATCTCTATTCGCTTCGACTGGGATCAGGCGCAAGTTACCTATGTAAGGCCCGATAGAGTGGTCTTCCTGCGGGTCGTTTTTGTTGCTTTTGATGTGTATATCGATGACGCCTGGTGGCAGATGAGGGTCGGGCGTATGCCATGTAGTGGTCACAGAGGTTGACCAGTTAGCTGGATCTTCGTCATTGTCCAGTTCAAAGGCCATCAAACGCCTGCAGATCGGACAGCCCGCCGCAATCGCGTCCTCAATACGTGCTGCGCACGCATAGTGTACAACCTCATGCTGCTGTATGGGTTTTTCCTGCACTCTCTCAAGCACATTACGGCAGCTATCGCATAACATTGGAGCGATGAGAATAGGTTGAGAGCATACCGTTCGTACGTTGGTATATAAGAACCTAAGCTACGGGGTAGCTAGCAAGATTTTAGCCCCTTAGTTGTAACGAGGCTTGGGCTTGATCCTACTGATCCTATTAAGCTCCGGAGCAGATCCGACGTTGAGCCGATATGTGTGTGATCGTCAGGGGCTTAAACGATTAGGATCTTGGCAACACAGATCAAGTCCACCTATATAGCCAGCTCCTAGCTGTAGATAGCTCAGTAGCTTTTC
>JACVRA010000134.1:0-176290 GCA_019828545.1 Paracamarosporium sp. OC-R06-R3
TACTGCAAACTGGCATGAGCTTTGTACGGTGTACACAGCGTACGGGGTGAAAGGGTGGGACTCCAAAAACTGATTGTATATTGTCCTAGCTATCTCAATCGTACAGGATTGAGATGGTCTTATATCCAGCCCCTGCGCACGGCCGTCATGCGGCTTGGCCGCACGGCTCAGGCGCATTAAGTAGATATCCTTATCTGATCCGTACTGCGTACGAACAGTTAAACTAGTTATCTAATATAGGGTAGAGGACTATTAGAATCTAAGAAACCTCTTATAAGAAAGGTGTGACGAGGCGCACGGAGCAAACGAGCCACAGGGATTTTGGATGCGACAGAGACGAGGGCTGTGAGGAGCGCTGCGCCGACTCTGATCCGAATCGGATCCTTCCTACAATCCTCCGATGCTGCTTTAACTTAGACTGCTGGAAGGTAGATAGTATATGTAGGATAGGGGAGCTCCTAGTAGATTTAGTAGCTTTTCAGTATCCTTTCGTACTAGGCCTATAGGTATTTAATTAATCTAAGGTTATTTCTCTACACGCACTTCCATATGCCTCTACATCGAATCACACCAAGAACGGAGTCTTGATTAACCTGCGCCGATACACTGTGATTACTCCTTCCCAGTGCTTATAACATACATTTATAGTTTTCCTTGTACTATATTCCTATTCTATTAGCACAATAATGCCTTACATTTATACTGTAGTCGTACAGTCGGATTCCTCGTTCTCGGCGCGGACAGCACAGCCTCACACTATATGTGGGTACGTCGCTACTTTGACCAGTTTAGGTCAGTTAGCGAGCGAATCGCATCACTTGCTTGAGAACCACCATCGTAAGCTACGTAATTGTAGGCTGAGTCGGTAACATGCAGTAGAAATATAAGATGTGGTACAGTTTATCGCAGAGAACCTCGACCTCATTCAACATTCTTCATATAGCAAGAATTCGAGCAGGGCGCCGAACATCAAATGAAGAATTGGAAGGCTTCGGTTTTATACCTCTGTTCCTCTTCAACACTGGTAGCTGCGTTGAACGGAGACTGCAAATGCGTACGCTAAATGTTCGTTGTAATATGACATCGTATCACTTACAAGCCGTTGAAGACTCCCGACAGTGACTGCTGGCCCTCCGACGTAGAGTGGGCATCGCTCAACGACACTCTATCAGGTGCCCTCATCCATGGAGTCCCTCCCGCCTCAGTATGCTATCCCGACCTACCAAACTACGATGAAGCCGCATGCGCAACTGTCCGGTCTCATTGGTTCAACTCCACATGGCATGCTGAAGACCCAATCAGCATCGATTATCCCATCTGGGCCAATAATTCATGCAATCCAATCTTTCCGAATGGCACTAGTGTTACTGGAGATGTGAATGCCGGCCAGAAGGGATGTTCTATTGGAAGCTATCCCGTCTATGCAGTAAGAGCCACAAGTGCAAAGCAGATTGCCGAAGCGCTACGATGGGCGGGTAAGAAAAATATCAGAGTTACTGTTAAGAGTACGGGGCATTCATATCCGGGCAGGTACGTCTATATTTTCGTAACTGTCCCATAATTCAGAGTTGTTTGATTTAACTTGTTGCAGGAGTACTGGATTCGGCAGCCTTAGCATTTGGACCCACCATCTCCGGAACATAGAATACTTACCCTCCTTTAATCCAACGTCTTGTCCCCTCATTGATGAGCCACTGACAGCAGCACGTGCTGCTGCAGGTGCAACGGGCATGGAAGCTCAGATTGAAATGGCGAAGCACAACTCGATTGTCGTAACCGGGGCAAACCCTGACACTGGTATTGTAGGCTGGTTGACTGGTGGTGGCCACGGTCTTCTTTCGTCCACCTACGGCATGGGTGCCGATAATCTGCTGGAAGCTACGGTAGTCACTCCCAATGGAGACGTTCTTGTTGTGAATCCTTGCCAGAACTCTGACCTTTTCTTCGCCGTCCGCGGCGGTGGCGGTGGAACATATGGCGTCGTCACTGAAGTTGTCATGAAGACTTATCCGGATCCAAAGACGACAAAAATCCTCTTTCAGTTGAGCACCACAGGTCCTAACATTACGACGGAGTACTGGGACCTGATGGGCTTCATACATGCAAACATGCAGCGCATGAAAGAAGGTGGACTATCTGGGTATTACTTCTTAGTTGGACCTCCAACTTACCCTGTCTATGCCTTTCTTGGGCTCTTCACCCTCTATAACAAACCCAACGGAACAATGGAAAGACTATTTGCCCCCATCGTTGAGAAATTAGAGAATCGGCCGGGCCTCTTTCAGTATACCTCCGAGATCACTCAAGCAGATACATTTCTCGGAGCACACAATGCTGTCACGAATGAGGAGGTTGCCAATGGAGGTTCTGCTTTTGCGTCTTGGCTGTTAAGCCCAAAAAGTCTCGAGGATGCGAACGTAACTGCAAGAGTCTTTGCGGAGATTGGAGCCAGCATGAATGCATCCAGACCGAACGTAAGTTGTGCACATCTTGAAGCTCTGACAATCGCCATGTATTGCCAATCAAGTATGTTTGCTGAAAGTTGTAGGGTGTGCTAACGAACCCCAACCTCCTCGGCCACATGATCGCGTCCTCAGAAGCACCTTCTTACTACCCTTCCACAATATCCATGAATCCTGCGTGGCGTAATACCCTCACACATCTTGTCGTCGTCGAAGGCTGGCCGGATGGTATCGCACAACCTGTCATTGACTCTGTATACCGCGATGTCACTGCCAAGGTGCAAAAGCTCCGTGATCTGTCACCTGAGACGGGTGCGTACTTCAATGAACCAGATAGCTACGAACCTGAATGGCAGCATGCTTTCTTCGGCGAAAACTACGAAAAGCTCAAAGACGTAAAGAAAAAGTATGATCCGGGAAATGTGTTGTGGTGTCGACGATGCGTGGGTAGTGAAGCGTTGATAGAGGGAAGTGACGGGAAGTTGTGTGCTGCTATCAGCCACACGGAGGCTACAGACAACGACGACCTTGTTTGGACCCGCCGAAGCGAACTCTGATACATATAAGTCTACCAGCATCTGATCAACAGTGGGGTTTGATTGTTTCGCTGTTGAGCTCATCATACCTCTATCATATTTCTAACACGCTCGCCAAGGTGGCAGGTAAGTACCATTCGATACTTAAGTTTTGAGAATACCGAAGGTTATGGTTGCAAGCCCCCAGTAGTATGTTCAGCGAGAGCCATGCCGGTGCCTTGTGATGCACGTGATTAGGATACTATTTATGTACGGAGTTGGAGCTGAAGGGGAGATCGGACGAGGGAAGATGCAGGTGGAAGATCTTGGGCTTAATAATCGTACCTATTACGTTCCGAACCCTTCGCCCCGCCAAACCAGCCCCACCATTCCGCGCGAAGCTACCAGAAGCTCGCCATCGATACCAGCACCGGACCTTAAGTCGACACAAACACCAATTTCACCTGCTCCAAAGCAACCCTTCCTTGGTTCCGGTCCTTTCCCAAGAACATTCGGTAGACATGAGTCGCCCGAACGTTTCTCGCGACCCCATTGCCGGGCCGGACAGTACGCCTTTGCATCCCATGACAGACGATAGCTCATCATGCTGACTTCTCGCAGCCGTGCAGGCCCCATTTCCGCTCAAACTCCGTGGTCCCGTCGTCAAGGGCTTTGGCCGTGGCTCCAAAGATCTCGGCATTCCGACCGCCAACATTCCGCTTACCGGACTCAGTATCGGCGGCCATGAGAACCTCGAATCCGGCATATATTACGGCTACGCCTCGCTCGACCACAGCACGATACCCGCCTTGACCACCAACACAAGTGTTCCGAGCGCAACGGGTGACACGGCGATTCCAGAACGAAGCTCGAACCATGCAGTAGCCGACCTGGAAACGCCTGCTACTGCGCCACCAAGCCGACCGATAACACCAGGACGAGCTCGGGAAGTGAAAGTCTACCCGACTGTCCTAAGCATAGGCTACAACCCGTACTATAAAAACTCGCAGCGCAGCATCGAGATACACATCCTGCACTCGTTTGCGCACGACTTCTACGGCGCAACCCTCTCGCTCCTCATATTAGGCCATATACGTCCGGAATACGATTACGTCTCCAAGGAAGCGTTGGTGGAGGATATTCGAGAGGACATTCGTGTTGCGCAGAGAAGTCTGGCGCGACCTGCGTATGAGCAGTGGCAGCAAGATGAATGGTTGTTCGGGCAGGGTGGTAAGAAGCAGTCAGGAGCAGTGGTATCGAGCCTGGCGCAGGATGCTGACAAGGATGCCGACGAGGCGAAGAGGGAGTTTGAGCGGAGGCAGGATGTGAAGGGGCAGAGCGGGGTTCTAGCAAAGAGTGAGATCATTCCCTGAGTGGGTGAGCACAAGTGGCGGGCAAGGTATCACGATTACGACTGCACGAATTAGATTTATGATAGAGCGATATACGATAAGACTCTCGAGCATTCGAAATGAATCTCTTGGATCAACGGCTTCGAATCGTCCACGTCGAACTCGTAAACATGTTTTGTCTTCCCTACGCGCAACGCCCACTCCGACCAGGTAGCCGCTCATGGTCGACTATTGAAAACCATTACCCAAACGCGCCACAGCACCAACTTCATATGCCAAGCTTCATGGAAGTAGCTGACTAATATTCAATATGCGACAAGAAGTGTGAAAACAGACAATCATAGCTCGTCAACTAGCGCACAGCCGACTAGTACAACTATGAGTGACAGCTCGATAGCAGCGAAGCTATGCTAGAGACAGATAACCGAAATAGTCGAAGAAAAAGGGCAGCGTGAGAAAGTAGGATCGGCCGGGCACAAGCATGCTCAGATCATGCCTGAGGATATTATTTTGGGTGCCACTGTGTAGGGAAAGGGTATCTCTTTTGTTTTCAAAGCCGTAACCTTGAATCGTAGCTGTGTCAGGATGCGAGGAAGCCGCGATTGCCACAGGATATACTATTGTGTTGTGCTCAGCACGGGCATAATCTACCAGCTGCGTTAACGAGGCACCTTTCACGACACCACAGACGACATACCTGGAAAGCAACCAGCATAGGCATATCAAAGTTATCCCTTTTGATATGCCACATGATCATGCAATCAATAAGCCCGTTATGCGAACCGAGACTCCTCATCGCCTCTCCGCGATGAATGGTGCCATCTTCCTGCTTCACAAGCGGCTCGTGCTTGACCTTGTCACCGTTGGCCCCGCGTGGTCGCTCAGCCTCGCGCACCAAGTCCTCCTTGGTTTGGTAGCGCAGGAGGTTGACGCGACGGTGACCTCTGCCGAGCGGGTCAGCCGTTGCAAGGTCCGCAAAATCCGACAGATATTGCACAGCGGATGGCTCGTCCAAAAGTTCAACAATGTTGACGGGATAGGGACCGGCCTCAGGCTCTTGACCAGGTAAAGTGGGGGTGGTACTATTCTGACTAGAGATACCACTGTCGTCGGAGCGCTGTTGGCTGCTACCCAAGTTGGCGTTGAGGTTAGCTTCTGTCCCTAGAAGGACCTCTCTCTTCCAGCCGGTCAAGATCTCAAACTCTTTGTTCATGCCCACAACTTCACCCGTGCGACGCACAATCAGAGAAGGCGTCCCAACCTCGGCGAAGCTTTCGAGCATGGAGATGAGGGAGCGCTGCAGGTTCTTTTCAGCGTGGATGAGATCGTCACTGTCGAGATGAGAAGCATTGATCAACAGAGAAGGTCTAAAGCGACCAAGAGAGGTCCGAACACTATCCTGGTTTTTTCTGGAGAATCTCCTACTGCATGCGACCACCAAGCGGTGGTGTGCCGACGGGTAATTGTAAGGTTTGGTCACCTTTTCGTAGATGAGTCTGGATTGGCGTTTTCTTCCTGCATTAGGGTGCATTGGGTATAGCGGCCCGCCAGACGGACGATTCTCGTGGTGCGGGCGATGTGTTGTGGGAGAGCCGCGTGACTGTGACTGGTTTGCGTTTGCGTTTGCGAAGAAAGTTGCAGCAGACATTGGATTTTCATTATCATAGCCAGCGTTGTAATCCATGGATGCAGGACTCGCGCTCGATAAGCTCGAAGGCCCGCCCTGGCCAATGGCATAAGCCATGGGTCCGTTGAGGCTGTCGTGGCGGTCTACTGTAACGGGCGTGTTGTTTGGTGTGTGGACCTGGAGGCTACCGTGACGGGAGTGGGCATTCTGCCATTCGGCTGCTGGGAGACCGTCCTGGCCAAACGACACATGGGCGGGCAAGCCATGGGGTTCGGCATATGCCGCAGAGCCCATGGGGCCGTTGTAAACATGCGCCGCCTGGTTCAGGGGATTGTCGCTGGAGGGGGCGTCTATGGCCGCCGACGACATGTGGCCGAGCATGCCGAGCTCCAGGGCGCCGTAGTGGTTCCCAAAATTCAGGCTTGAGATGTCAAAGTTGAACAAGGCAGGGTCACTGGGATCAAAGAGCGGGCCGCCAAACTGCTGCAGCTGCGACGGGGCTCCTTGCGAGACGGGAGCAGGAGCAGCCGCGGCGGCGGCCATTGCGGCCTGGGTGTTCTGGGCGTACTGGGGCGAGATGGGCGGCTGAGGGTTGGTGTAAGACGAGTCGTGGGGCCCCACGGGTTGGGTGGGCGCGGAGTTCTGAGCGTAGTAGGTGGTGGAAGGGGCCTGGGTGAAGAAGGCTCCTTGGTGGGCGGCTGGCACGGCGGGCTGGTCACGCTGGGGGACGGGGACGGGGCGGTTGCCGTTCATGTGCGGGTAGTGGCCGCCGACGCCGGGCATGAGGGCGCCGTCGGGGGCATCGTGAAGGTACTTTGCCTTCTTGCGCACGCCGTCCATGCAATGGTCCTGCAGGCCACGCTTGATGCAGCGAGCACACGGGCGCTCGTCACCTGGAGGGGGGGAGGAATCAGCGGGCGGGCGGAGGGGCGGAAGGGCAGGCGGGCTCTTCACTCACCACAGGTCAGGTGGGCGCGCTGGCAGGCAAAGCAGGCACGGCGAGCCTTCTTGCGGCGCGGGCGCGTAGGGTCCTTTGCATTGGGCTTTTGGGCGGGCGAGGCCGTCTTCTGGTCGGCCGTCATGTCGACGTCGCTGAGGTCGGGCGAGGGCGATGCATCGTCGGGGTCGGGCGAGGACATGATGGCTAATAATGCCTCTGCGGTGCTCTTGCACGACCAGGCGCGGGCAGGCGGGCGCACGTTTTGCTCAGCGTACAGGCGTCACAGGCCCGGGACGGCGGCGCAGGCAATGCGCGGGGGCGTCCCAGCTGCGTGTTTCGAGGGTGCGATCACGCGTGCGCCGGCGAGGGGGCACACGAGCATGGTGCGCGGGCGCTGCTTCACGGCAGGGCCATGGCAGGCGGTGCGAGGGCGGGCGGTCGGCGTGGGCGAGGGCGAGGGCGAGGGCGAGGGCGAGGGCGAGGGCAGGGGGGGGCGGGCTGGTGGTGGTGGTGGTGGTGCTGGTGCTGGAGCGGTCGAGTCGCCGTGTGTGTGATGCAGCCGTGCGCCCATCCCCGCAATGCCTGCACGCCGACGCCCCAGCCCGCGGCGGCCCCGTCCCTCGGATTCCCGGCGATCCATTCCCTCCCCCCCGCCGCTCCTCTGGCTGCCTGCCCCTCGACGCTGCCTCCAGCTCCAGCCTCCAGCCTCCAGCCGCCCCGAGACATGTCCTGTCAACCGCACATGGCCGCCCGCGAGCTCTCTCACGCCCGCCGCTCCACCGCTCCACCGCTCCACCGCTCCACCACCGTCCCAGCGCCCTGTGCCACCGCCTCGCCGCGCCGCCCGCCCTCGTCCACGTTCCCTCGCCGTCCTGTACCCCCTCCCCCCTCCCTCGGAGCTGGCGTGGCCGCCCTCGTGGCGCCAGCGTCGCGTCGCACCGCGTCTCGCCAGCCTGCTTCAGGTGCCTCACGTGCCCGCCCAGCAAAGCGCAGACTTGGACTTTCGATAAACATTCACGCCATGCACATGCCGTGCCACCACCCTCTATAATTACCATTGTCCCTCGCCCTCCACTCGATTCCGCCACCATCCCCTACAATCTTACCCAAAACATGTCACCCTGACGCGAACCGGCTGCTGCCCCTGAGCCTCTTGCCGAATCGAAAGAACACGATGGGGAATCTGTCACACCCCGCGGTTAGCCACCTCGCCCACCACGCTGCCGGGTCGCTGCTCACGGTGCCATGGCAAGGGCCAAGAATGCCAGCAGCGTCGTCGCCCACTGGTAGCCGAGATCTTCCTAATCAGTGACCGCCTTTTCATCCTTGTTGCGTCGTTTCCACTCACTGTTGTACATCTGCACCCCGAACAGAGGGAACGCTGCCGCAAAGTACGAGCGCGCAAAGCTGTTGGCTGCCAGCGCGCTCGCTGCGTACAGCGGGTACTGTCGTCGCCCTTGTCAGTGCTCCTGTCCACCCACGTCCGATGTCGGCCACACTCACGGCTTCGACCAAGAAGGTAAACACTCCAGAGAAGACCCAGATGACCCTATGCCAGATGAAAAGCGGTCAGCATCTTGTCTATCCATGACACCTGCACATCCCGAAAAGGGGAAACCCACCCTGTCCCAAAGATGCCCGAGAAGACAATGGGGACTATAGCACAGCAGCTCATTAGCTATTATTATTACCCCTCGTCACTCGTGCTGCCTACCTATCCAGTGCACCTGCAAAACCACATTAGCAATCAATCAATCAATCAATCAATCAATCAATCTCCACTTCTCCCGTCGCTACTCACAGAGGCATACGTGGTCCACCCAAACCCTGCATACCATTGCAATTAGCACCGTGTCTGCATGTTGAAGCCTGCCACTCCTCACCGAAAAGTCCAATTGGGACAACAAACGCCCCGAATATTGTAGCGGGGAGCCGAAATTCTGGTTCACTACCGCCCCCTTGCGCTTCGCTGCGCCGTACCAATCTGTCGTACCTCGTCCGCCAGAACAGATCGCTCGTAATCCCCGTCAGCATGCCCACGAAGAGCCCGAGAAAGGAAAGTCCCGTCTGCGACACCGTGAAGCCGTGATTGTTCTGGAAGACCAGAGGGAAGGCCCCAAAGAACACTAGCCGAGGTCGCACCGTCAGTAAATGCACCTTGTCTACATTGAGCAAACGTCTTTGAGACATGCTTAAGCGTAGACCGCCCGTCGAGTGTAGCGGACTGGTGGCGAGCAAGCCCCCCAAACATGACTGTGCACGATGAAAACTTGCTTACAGTACAGAATGCCCAACAATATAGCGCTGAGAATGCAAAGATTGAGGCACTGGGACACAGCATTAGTCCACCAATTAACATCCCAGTCGAGCTGCTTCTACGCACCATTGGCTCGAAGAACAGCAGTTGAAACGGCCTGATGCATGACCACAGCACCGTCTTTGCGATCGACCTCGAGCGCTTCTCTATTGGCGCTATCCAGTCTGGATTTCCGGTTTCTTTTCGTAGCTCCATCGCCTTGTTGCGAAGAAGCACTGGATGGTATGTCTCAGGCACGAATAGCACTATCAATGCAAGCTACGGCCGTGTCAGTGTGCACATCTTCATCAACTCGAGCTTACTTCAAGCCTCACCTGGACTCCAGACCAGATCATCAGGACGTAGAAACACCACCTAGCCAAAGTTAACACACCGCTCTTTTGCTGTCGGCGCCAAATAGATTGACAACAAGACATGCGTGTCCAAGTACATGGCTGGATCGTCTGCGATCCACAATATTCGATATTGAAGCATCTCTGATCGTCGCCCCCATGCATGCGAGATCTCCAGGGTATACAACGCGGCTCCACTTACCTCCACGTCGTATTCTGCACAATAAAGCCACCGACCAGAGGACCGAACTCGGGCCCTATGAATGGGCTCGCAGTGTACACCATCATGGGAGCCGATAATTCCTACAGGCGAACAGCCATTAGCACTAGGTACATGAGGTGCTTGCATGAAAGCTACAGATGGGAAGGACCACACTAACGTGTTTTGCAAACATATCTCCCACGGTGCCGCCAGCCACACTAAGAAAAGCACTGCCAGCCAATCCGTCGAGAAAGCGTGCTACGAGCATGGTCTGAATGTTGTGCGCAAACGCGCACGGAATCGTGAAGATGAAGAAAAAGGTGAACGAGCAGATGTAGATTGGCCGACGACCGTAGAACTGCAGCCACGCACGCACAGTTAGCAAGTCGACCAGCCCTGACGCCGAGTGAGTCGTCTAGTCCCATATGCAGGGCCAACGCGCTCGTCTCCTTCAAGCGGACCTACGCACCTCAGACAAGGGACTCAGAACCATTGGCCCTGTTCCGAGCCCTGCAACAAACAGGCTCAGTCCGAGCGTGCATACCAACCGACTCGTTCCAAATTCCGGCATCAGCTGACCATACGTAGACGTATACAGCGAACTCGTGCAAGTCCTATGCAACCATTTCAGCTTAGCCCAGCTTAGCCCAACCCAGCCTTCCCACAGATGTGGGCCGCAGCCTATATTACTTTCCTGCAGTAATATGTGATAGAAACTAGGGTGCGGTACTTACACGCACAAGGAACTTGCACTCACAATGAGCACAATGCACCAGCGTCGCAGCGTCGTCATGCTGCGCGGATTCATTGGATCTGCGTCGCCGCTTTCCCAGCGGACGAGATAGGGATCGTCGGATGGGTTCCCTCCCGTTGCACCGCTGGAGTTGTTCGGCTGTTCATCTTCGTCGTTCAAGGTGTAGCCGTCTGCACCTGCTCGCGACTGATGCGACTTGATGCTACGCAGGCTCTTGGCGTGGGTCTGGGTGATGGAAAGCCCAGGGCGAGCTGAGTCTGCGGTGGGCAAACGGGCGATTTCCTCCTCCTCCTCAACTTCGTAATCTTTTGAGCCGAGTGGAAGTCCACCTCCTATCCTCTTCTCTTCATCGCCTCCTGTTGTGAAGTGTTTTCCTTTTTCCGAACACATTGAGGACCTACCTGATGCGCCACCAGTTCGCGCTGCACTCTCGTCTCGTTGTGATTGGATTGCCATCCTGGCCAGGTACCTATCTATCCTCTCTTCTCCAAAAAGTGTGCTGCCTACCTCGACAGACCTCTAAGCCATCTGCCGTCAATAACTATTTGTATCTTTCGGTTCCCGTCGACGTTGGATTAAAAATTGACCGCTGACCATGCTAGTCTAGGACCCCCACTCGGATATATCTCGCGCGAGCCGACTGCTTTCCGCGCGTTCCTGGACGATGACCAAGCTGGTCGTCATCAGGAGTGTTATCCTAGTATCAGATCATGCGAGCTAGCTCTACTGTGCCGTCACAACAATGTGAATTATCCATTGCGCGAGCGTTCCATATCCATAGATTGGGCCTTCTCTTTCCCCTATAGCCCCGGCTATGCGGACGGCACATGGCAAAAGTGGGGTGGCGTTGTTGTCGGATCGCGCGACGTTCGACAATTGCTAATGTTGGGGATTTTCCCCTTAGCAGCTAGAGCGAGAATGTTTCGCCATTTTGCGCTCGGCCCGACGGCCAGTCCTTGTCAAGTCTCTAATGATACCTGTGGTGAATTGCCAGGGCATAACAAAAGGTGCACGGTCGAGCCCTCTTTACATTATCCTATTGGATGTAGTCGAAGTAGCGGTAAGGAACAGGTGTGCGCAGCGGATATGTTTCCGAGAACCTGGTGAGGTGTATTTGTAACAACGGCCAGCGACGGACAACAAGACGGTTCTAGTGACCGTATAGACGACATGTGTGTAGGTCGCAACGCTTACCTGTTAGCATCTGATCACTCAGAACGACCGACCGTGATTCATGCATTTGATGACATCCCGTGACGATATAAATCAATCGCTGGACGTCTGCCTATGTACCACAACGGATCGAGGTGTGCTCTGTTCCCCATCTCAAGGCATCGACTGAGCTAGATTGAGGAGCTTTGGGAAGCTTAATGGTTACGTGCGCTCGTCACAATGCTATGTGCACTCAAGGCGGCTGTTTTTGTCGAAGAGACCTCCATCTCCACAAATAAGATTTATTATATCTCTCACTGATCCTCTCCGGAGTCAACCTCGACCGCTGTCCACACGAACCATAACATCATGCCAGACTGCTTATTGATCGTGTAGTTTGCCAAGTGACCCTGCTTTCTTACGCTTACACATCCGAAGCAAGGTGCTGCGCTTTGCCTAGCCATCTAATGGCCCCTCATCCTCACATGAACATCTCCCTTTCACTTTAACAGTTTCCGGGTCGCTGTCTCCATCCAGAGCTTTGTATACAGCCTATGTGCAAACTGAAATTTCCACGGCAACGGTTCTGCATCCTTACCCTCAGGGGTCGTGTTCACAAACACGCTCTTCAGATGGAATGTCGCAGTCTGATTCTCCTGGTCGGTCGTGACTTCCATCGAGAATAGGCCGTCGCTCGGTCGGTGGTCTTTGTTTAGTGGGGAGTCACCGCATCGCACAACAACCTGACGAAGCTGATCAGTTCCATGTTCTTACGCATGTTTATGGGGAAGGACGTACCTTCTCTGGCGTGTGTTCCATCACCTCAAAGTGGTCGGTTATCTTGGTGCCGACAGCATATTCGCTCTCGGCGAGTTCCCTTCGGTCCCATAGATGATCCTCCCGATTTTCCAACGCCCGGTACTTCTTCTCCAGATACCTCCTCTGGTAGGCATATCCCAGCCCACTCCAGACGCCCCTACAAAAGTCGGTCGTCAACTTGGACTGCTCCGTCTCCTTGAGCTTCGCCAGCGGGATCGTCTTGATAGCATGATCAATGCACACTGGCGGGTTTCCGGAAGGATTGTGTCTCTTAAACAAAGGAGTCGCAAGGTCGTCGTGGGAGGCGTCGTACGGTACAAAGGTTGTGCTGCGCGTGTAGAAGGAGAAGCCTGCGTAACCGAGGACAAGGTTGGTTGCGCCAGCGCCGGCCAGACCAAGCGCGATGCCGAGGAAGCGTTTGGAGGGAGGAAGCTTCTTGAGCTGTGGCGGAGGGGCGATGGTGTTCATGTTGGGGGCAATTGGGCGCTGTGAAGAGAGATCGAGAGAAGTTCGCGGCTCGCCGTGGGCTGGAGCTTGGGCCACGTCGGCGTTTGGTGGTCAGTATTTGTCCACCGAGGTGGATCGACACATTAGGAAAGCCGACGCATGGCTACATGGCATGCTGCCATACACATAGATCTACTATAGCACATGATTTCAGGTCGTTTGCGCGTGTATTATACATTCTGGACTGCCGCCGTTTCCTCCTACTGATAAATCCAAAACCCTCCAAATTCCCAGTATGCCTGCTCAAAGTCCTTGGGCCGGTATGCCACATAATCACTACACGTTCCCGTACACATAGGATTGCTACTGAAGATACTCTTTTGCCCCGCCCAATCACCACAAAGACCGATATTCGCGATGATCGAAAGATTTCCAAAATGCCTCCCCATATCGCATTCCAGATTCGGAAAGTCGGCTAAGGCTTTGCCCCATGTCGACGGATCAGGCCTCTGCTCCGTGATGTCCGATGGGATAGAAGAGCGATTAAAGAGCCAAATGCGAATACCTTCAGAGCGCAGCTCGAGGGCGTAAACGCCTCCCCCATTAGTATTGAATGCTTGGCCGTACGAGGACACAGGCCCTGTTACGCCGCAGCCGATATTATAGTTCGTCGCGTTGTGGCAGTCGTATGCAAGAGTGTCGCCCGTCTGTTTTCTCCGTCTATGCTTACCCACCTTGCATCCGTCTGTCGTATGTAGCGTCATTTGATTTCCTGTATTCCCCATGTTGACGGCTTCGACGACATCGATTTCCCCGTGGTCCGGCCAATTGTAGGTATCGGTCAACCACAGAGCAGGCCAAGTTGCACAGCCGTACGGAGTGTGCACAACGTCGAAGATGAAGAGACCCGTATCGTACTTTTTCTTTGAAGTGATTCGAACACTCCGACGGCCTGTGGTGGCGTTCTTGTCGTCCGCATCTACCCGGAGGATGACAGTGCCGGTGTTTGAAAGTGAGTTCGAGGGAGCGGAGGAAGTTATTTCGGTAAGATTTTGCATTTTTGAGCCGCCAGCATCGACATAGTGAACGAACCCATGCGTCGGATCGTAGCCAGTAAAGTAATCGAAGTCGTCAAAGAAGGCATCCCCTGTATCTGGTGCTTCTGTCAGTTTGGAAGATAGAAAACCCCTACTTTTGATTGGACGGGAACGAACATGTGTCCTTCAACGTATAATCCAGTCTGTAATAATCCGGGTAAGCAATCGCTCTAGCGCCTAGTACACCTCCAACCACCGCTGCCGCTATGACTATACAAGCTATCAGTCCCGCAACAATCCACGTTGCCAAAGTCCAGCTTCGAGGATCCCATTTGGATAACTGTCGATGCCGCTTTGGAAGCTGTGGCGAGCTTGGTACTTCTCGTTCTAAAGACGAGGCCGATGTTTTCTCTGTGACATTTGAAGGCATGTTTGACGGCTCCGGTTCATACACGCCGGCGTAACAAGAGCGGGTACAGAGTACTGCGGTCTCTTTATCGTATATCCCAGGGTGACAGTAGACACTCGGGTTTCGGAAACAAGGCGGTGGTTTGGGGAGGGGTGCGTAGTATCGCTCTGTAAGACGAAATAGAGATTGGCCCGACAAGGGATGGAATGCATTTGGCGAGGGAGAGAGTGATGTCGTCACTACGGGAAGTCACCACCAGAAGTGTTTTGGTATCGATAAGGAAGGAATGCTGAGAAGAGCGTAGGATGAAACTGCTGCATAGGGAATACAGAGACTTCAAGATGTTGACACATGTGGGTGGCATATCTTGGTCTAGTAGCGATACGTCGCGCGTCGCAACAACCTTACATGGCTCCACCATTAAAGCCTTCCGAATCAACATCTGTTGGGAACGCGTGGAGACAGCACAGGGCTCGGTAGAGCGGACGACGCGTCAGATGTTACTCCGGAGCAGACTGCCTTTTGATCTGAACGAACCGTTGATTGGGCGTTTTCATACGATGCTGGCGGGACTTCGAAGGAACCATGACGTCGTGGACGACTTCCGTGTGTCGCCATGCTGTGAGCGCGTTGGAATGTGGCTCCCATTCCAGCTGGACCAAGAACAGGATGGGAAGAAATACCCCCGTTGATAAGCTGTACCGTTGTAGATGTAGCCATCGGCACCACCGACCGAAGCAGTTAGCGCCCGCCTTATCGATAACATCCCACCAAAAAGTTCAACTACACTTTCATGAGACGCAACAGCAACAACAAAACAACAAAAGTCATGGCAACCCCGGCATCCACTACGCTCTCCGGTATGCGCCACACTGATCTCTCTCTTACCGACCTAACCATATGCAGAGCAAGCACAGACCAAATTCGATCTCGGTATCTGGTACACTCTCTTCAACTGGCCTACTCTCACCGTCGCCATTCAGAACCAATGGGGCGGACCTGACTCCTCAGACAAACGCGACTGGCTCGCGGGTGCAATCTCCGATCTTTTCACTTCCGACCCTCTCACTGACCAAGAAGACATCGAAGTCATGCTGCTTCAAGTCCTCGAAGACGAATTTGGCGTGCGCTTGGAAGACGAAACCGAGGTGGGTGTGGCGCGCGACATCATGGCGATAAGAAAGGAGGCGCAGGAAAACAACTTTGCAACCGTCGATGCACTGAAGGAGAGGTGGGAGAGCAGGAGAGGGAGGGAGGTCAACACAGGTAGTGTGCAAGTTAGAGAGATGGACCAGGAAGGGGAGTGGGACAGTGTGGATGAGGAGAGCGACGAAGATGAAGATGAAGAGATGAAGGATGCGCCTGTTGCTGCAGCACCGCCCAGGGAGAAGCCAGCGCCCGAGGTAGATGAGGACGGCTTCACAAAGGTGGTTGGGAAAAAGAGAAGATGAGAAGGTCATATGACGCCATGTGAGGCGAGAGATGGCCAGCGGATGAATTGGGACCATGGCATGTTGCGAGTGCACTGGGAATACAGTAGTGTCCTGCCGTAAAGCAGCCGCATGACAGCCATATTGAGGAAGCTTCTCACCAGAACTGGTTGGCTTGACAGTAGTCACCTCAGCCATTCTTCTCAAGCATATCGATGAATGGCATCAGTGCCTCATCAAATATTCCAGGTCAGTTACACACCACCATAAAGGCTCCAAGGGCGATGTTCGCAATTCTTGAAACCATCGCATTGTCTGGATCAATGTAATTCGGGCGTTGTGTTACTCACATGAATGCACTGCAACGCGCTCAAACCTTTAACGCAGGAAGGAGCCACTTTTTTTCTTGAGCTTTTGTCAATAGAGAACAAATTTGTTAAGAGAAAAGCCCGAGATGGCCAGATGAGTATGTATTTTGCACTCCAAAGAAAAGCGAGCGAATATGCTGTTTGACATTTGCTGTCGAAACGAAATACGCCTATTTTATCCCCAGCGCAAACGTGGCTCCAAGAATAACATAGCTATGACATAGTCCGTCCACTTTTGCTGGGAACTTGTTCCTCGATTCGAGAATATGGTTCTACATTCCAATAAGTCCCACCCCGCACTGATGGGGAAGGTGGAACTCCCATCTTTATTACCCCGCTTCGCTATCAAAGCTCCCCTTTTTGATAACACGTCGCGACGCGATCTACTACAGGTCGACCTGTATTCGTTCTCTGGCTTTTTTTACCAGTCGCTCTGAAACAGTGTCGTGCACCTCTCGATTTACTCTGCGACCTTTTCTCTGTTCTTTGTAGGAACAACATGACAAATTCATGGCAGGATCGCGCTAGGCGGAAGCGTGAAGCAATTCTAGCGGCGATACCATCTGAGTGGCTTATCAAAGATTTACCTTCCGTAGACGACAGGAGAGATGTTACGGGAGAGTACATAAGAGGCTTCCTAAGTGACAGGGAAATAGAGATAACAGAAGCAGACGCGGAGAAGATCGTGGAGAAGACGACGACCGGGAAATGGAAGGCGGAGGAAGTTACAACCGCATTCTGCCACAGAGCCGCGCTTGCGCATCAACTGGTAGCCAATCCTCAGTGTTTCTGTGGTATATAAAAAAGGAAGCCTCAAATTGCTAACTCTTCACCTAGCTTAACTGCCTGCATGAGGTTTTCTTCGATGCTGCTATTGAATCTGCGCGCGTGCTCGACTCTTATTTCGCAGAACATAGGAAACCACTAGGCCCTTTGCATGGGTTGCCTGTGTCTTTGAAGGACCAATTCCATGTCAAAGATGTGGAGACTACCATGGGATATGTAGGCTGGATTGGGACGTTCGAAGGCAAGTTGGGTACAGGAAAAGAGAAGGTGCATGAAAGTGAGATGGTGAGGGAGTTGCGAGACCTGGGCGCAGTGCTCTACTGCAAGACGAGCGTGCCGCATACGCTCATGGCTGGCGAGACAATGAACCATGTTATCGGTTACACGCTTAACCCGAAAAATAGAAACCTCACCGCGGGCGGCTCAAGTGGTGGTGAGGGTGCACTGATCGGGATTAGAGGATGTATGTTGGTTGAGTGAACCAGTTCGTGAGATGAAGCGACTGATAGCAAACAGCACCAGTCGGTTTTGGCACTGATATAGGAGGCTCCATAAGAATTCCTGCAGCGTTCAACGGCCTCTATGGCCTCCGACCGTCGACTGGTCGGCTTCCGTACGAGGGAATGGCGAACTCGATGGATGGACAGAACACGATACTTTCAGTCGTGGGTCCACTTGGTACCACGGTGGGAGCACTTCGACTCATCGTGAAAGCAATTCTATCACAACAGCCATGGTTGCACGATCCTCTGGTGCACGAAATTCCTTGGCGAGACTCGCATGAGCAGGAGGTCTTATCGCTGACGCAGGCCACAGATCCGCACAAAGGCGGGAAATTATGCTTTGGCATCATGTCAACAGATGGCATCGTTGATCCCTCTCCACCGATCCGCCGTGCTATCAATATTGTGGTGGAAGCGTTGCGTTCACACGGACACGAAGTCATCGACTGGAACCCACCATCGCACCGAGCCATCTTAGACGAAGCATTTAAGACATGGGACTACGATGCAGGCTCCGATCTTCAAAGGGCCTTTGCGTTATCTGGGGAGCCTATGCTCCCGCAGGTTGCCAGCTTTGGTGCACTGCGAAAGCACTACTCAGCCGCTGAAATTGCTGCAGTCAACGTGCGTCTGCGCGAGCTGAAGAAGGAGTATCTAGAGTATTGGAACAGCACAGCCAAAGTTAGCAAGCTGGGAAGATGCGTAGATGCTGTCATTGGTCCTGCAGCACCGTGGCCGGCGGCGAGGCCGGAGAAGTACGCATATTATGGGTATAGTACTTGGGTGAATGCACTCGACTACACGAGTGTAGTGGTGCCGGTTACCGAGGTTGATAAGGAGGTTGATGTGGTTGATGTGGGATATAAGCCGATGGATGAGAGGGACAAAGCGTGCTACGAAAGCTGTGAGTGTCTTGTGCCGAGCACCGCATCGAATGCTAAGAACGGACAGATGATGCGGATATTTATGATGGCGCGCACGTCGGCGTGCAGCTGGTTGGGAGGAGACTGCAGGAGGAGAAGATGCTTTGCATTGCAGAATACGTGGGGAAGGTCCTGGGCCGGTGAATTTGGCTGGGCACGTGACTGATCAGTGGCGTGGTGTGAGATGGACGGACTCTGGATAGGATGTACAAGCAGACTTGCCCTGTTGGATGATTGCAAGCGATGGTGGGTCCACGTGGTGTGTCATTGCGTATGTCACTATCGCTCGGCCGGGTTGTGGGGTGCAGGCGATCGCCGCCTGGCGCTTTGCGGGGACGCGATCCTTAGGAAGCACAATCACCACGGCCACGAAACGTCTGCACCGCGGGCGCGCGACCCGGGCGCCCGGCGTCGCAACAGCAGCCGCCGGTTCTGAGGCTCAACGGCGGCAACACCACGACTAACCCCCCCGGCCCTTATCTTCACCCGCGCACCTGGCTCGATTGGCGTCAGGGCGATCCTTCCAGCCAAGGTCCGCCCGCCCTGAGTGGCACGCAGTTATCGCCCCAGCGTTTCTTTTTTCCCTGTTCCTTATCTCTCCTCCCGGCCTCAGGCGTATAAGCGCACGCGACGTTCCACAAGCCTTCACACCCATCCCTCTGCTTGTCTCCCTCGTCCAGCATGGCTTCCGGCGAGAAGAACGGAATCTACGACGAGAAGAGCGGCTCGCCCGCCGCCTCCTCCGCCGAGCCTGTCGCCGCAGGTCACGTGTCCAACAGACGACGCCTGCCCGGCTTCAGCCTCGAGGTCCGTCAAGAAGCCAGCACCTTTGCAAAGTCGAAGAACGCTTCCAATGCCGACTTCGACCCCATCCCACCCTCGAAGCGGACCTGGAACTGGGGCGCCTATGTTGCCTATTGGATGGCAGATGCCTGGGCCGTCTCCAATTGGGAAGTCGGTTGGTCTTCCCCGTGAAAACACAAATGTACATGGTCGCTCACCTTCTTACCTAGCTTCGTCCATGATTGCCGTTGGTCTTGATTGGAAAATGGCCATCGGCGCCTGCGTACTCGGCAATACCATCATGGGTCTTGTCATTACCATCAACGGGAGAATGGGTGCCATTGTGTGTTGGTTCCATCCAAATATTCGAACGGGACTTACTTCCTCCAGCTTCATACTCCCTTCCCCGTACTCGCACGCATGCCCTTCGGCTATTATTTCGCGCAATTTGTCGTCTTGTCCCGCTGCGTCCTGGCCATCGTATGGCTCGGGTTAGATGCCCTACACCACTACCTTTCTCTGTCATGCTAACTGTGTGACAGTGTCCAGACAGTGACTGGCGGTCAGTGCATGTCCGTGTTGCTCACAGCTATATGGCCCAGCTTCGCCAAGATTCCCAACCATATCCCTGAAGACCAGGGCATCACTACGTCAGGCATGGTTGGATTTCTACTCTACTTTTTGCTTCAGCTTCCCTTCCTATGCATCCCATATACAAAGGTAAATGCTCTTCGGATCCTCTGACCTAGTGTACCTGTATCTCTACTAAACACGATCCAGGTCCAATATTTCTTTGCCTTCAAGAGTGTTATCGCTCCAATCGTCTTCTTGGCCGTCTTTGGTGACACGCTGCACAAGGCTGGCGGCACTATCAGCAAAAGTACAGTCATAACCGAGGGCACTACTGTCCACGGTTCGGTTCTTGCTTGGGCTTTCTTCGGAAGTGCGTCACGTCTTGTACCATTGTCTTGCTCCGCACCCGCTGATTGTCGTTACACTCACAGATCTCAACGGAGTTTTGGGCAACTATGCCACCTTGGGCTTGAACATTGCCGATTTCTCCAGGTATTCTAACAAACCTAGCGCGCAGAACGTTCAAGCGATCGTCATTCCCTGCATTTTCAGTAAGAGCCACTCCGTACCTTATCAGGGTTGCCACACTAACCACTGTATTAACAGCTGTTGTTGGGCTGCTTGGCATTTTCACCGCCGCATCCGCTCAGACAGCATACGGCGAGGTTATGTGGAACCCCATCGATATCATCCATAGGTGGATGGACTCCGGCTCTCACGGTGGTCGTGCTGCCGCTGCTTTCGCCGCCATTGGCTTGATCATTGTTACCCTTGGCATTAACATTTCCGCGAATTCGATCAGTGCTGCCAACGATCTCATGTCATTTGCTCCGAAATATATCAACATCCGCCGTGGCCAACTTCTTGCTGCTGTCATCGGTTCCTGGGCTTTTGTCCCGGTATATTATTTGCCTCTCTGCGACGCCATGTACTCGCTAACGTAATCGCAGTGGAAAATCCTTGCATCCGCCGCAAAGTTTATTGCTTTCCTTGGTGGATACACTATTTTCCTTGGTCCTATGACATCGATTCTCATAACCGACTACTATATTGTCCGACGTGGAAACGTATCTGTTCCCGACATGTATTACTTTCATGGCATCTACCGCTACTCCCCCAAGTTTGCAAGCAACTGGCGCGCCGTCGTTGCCTTCTTCCTTGGCTGTATCCCTCCGCTCCCTGGCTTCGTCAACAACATTGTCGTTGCCGGCCATGGCACCACTAGTGTGTCTTTGGGCGGTCAGCACCTGTGAGTTTTCTGTTCTTTATGAGTACTTCTCGCACTCCGCTTGTCATTGGTGGAATACAACCTGACCAAGGCTTCGCTGACCACTTTACTTGTGTAGTTTTGCTATAGGCTACATTTATTCATTCGTCACCGCCGGAGTCTTCTATTATATCTTCAATCGATTTTCCCCACACACCGAGTCTATCATGGATCATGCTGAAACGGGAGAGGATATCATTGCGGCGCAGGATGCTAGGAATGTCGAAGAGCGTCGGGGAAGCTGGTCTGAACACAAGCCAAACATCGTTTCTAGGATGTTCACCGTTTAAAAGCGGTTATTGAGCATAACCCTACTCTTGAAACCATCTCTCCAAATTCTCACGTGCCTTTCATCCTGATTTGCAATCAAGGCTTTCCGCTTACCCCGCAACACCACGTATTTTCGGACACAAACTGCCTTCCGGTTGCGATGTTTCATTTTCTGATGCATTACTAATTGCTCCGAATCCTTTTGGAGCCGAATGGCCTATTCGCGAGGTCAGGGACAGACTGTTGAAGGGCGTTAAATTGACGAATAGGTAAGAGGCGATTCGTTACAATTTCAATACGATTTTGAAAGGCAGCGCAATTCGTATAGACACCTCGACCAAAGCAGCATAGCGAGATAATAGCCATACACCGACAGCAGTATTCAATCTAGAGTTGCCCAATCTGACCTATCATATCTGGGACGTGCCACGGCTAGCATGCCGAGGTTCCTGTGCTACAACAACTTGCTTGCACCGACGGCCTGCTACCGACCCTCAAAGTCGATGAATGCAAGGGAATAATGCACTCCTGGCCTAGGTGCATGTGAGCTTGTGACTGACTCTCCCAACCATACGCATTCCGTTGCCATGTCAAGCATCCTTATGTAAATTACAAGCCTGTGTCGTGCTTGGGGTATCAATATCCCTCAGCTTGCGCCAAACGCCTTTAACCTGTCTTTGCGCTATACCCAGGTTCATTGAACCGGTCTTGGAACATCAGGAAACTATCAAGAATGTGAAACAAAACTCGGAGATGTGGTTGGTCACATCCAAGGAACACCATATTTACTCTCTTTTGTTGCAAACACTGAACTCCACAAATCAGTGTTCAAGGTAGACGCCGGACCCGATCCGTTCGAATGTTTGTTCCCTGGGTTCGTCTCGACGCTGGAACCGGTTTGTTGTGCGAAATCCAACGAGGTATAAGGAAACAAATCTCTTGTGACTGTGGGAAGAGTGTGACCAAAGTTGAGTTCCGTATTGTCACTAACCTGCTGATGCACATGTTTGACATCAGCAAAGTCTTTTTGAATCCGCCGAGCAAGTGCAAGACTAGCGGCTATCTCGACTAAAATGATCGAAGCATCACTGTATGCTTCTTCGAAATATGCCAATGAACGGTCGTTTGATTCAAAAAACGGAACCTCGCGGAAAAGTAAGGTCGCCAGTATCAATATGGCGCCACCGATTGATGACGCCATGTGAAAACGAAAGGATGTCGGTTGGTTGGCATCGCCTCTGTGACCTTTCGCGCGCTGTACAATCTTGACAGCCAAATCCCCACACAAGCATGCAGTTTCGGTGTCATATCGCAGACTGAGCATTGTTTGACGAAACAGTAAGAGGCGCAGTTGATCGAGGCTGTTTTGTACTATTGTGTGTTGTCGTAATTGGCGGGGCTCAGGAGGGTACTCAGGCGGCACCAACGGTATAGTAGGGAGGATGACATCAGTCCAATGTTTGATGCGCGCATCGAGAATGAGCGCATTATCACCAGCTACTCCATCCTTCGAAACGGTAGCAGCGAGAAGTCCATCCCAAACATCTGCTGCTAGGCGTCCCCAGCATACCATGCAATTAAGGTATACGTTCGACGACTGTGCAATATTCAGATCGGGTAGAGGTTGATCAGGGTGAATTTCCTTTGCATGTTAGACTGAACTAGAAAGCGTGACAATTATGCTCACTTTGTCGTAAAGGTATGCGGGTTGCTCAATGTCAATATCAGACTCACGGATACTATACGGTCGTCCGCAACTGAGAGATATGCGGCGGTCGAGAAAGTATACCGACCAAAAGATTCGTTGCCGCATGTGAATATCAAAGGGCGTGTGCGTTCGCCAGGAGGATTGCTGGTGGAGCCCGGCTTGAAAGCACATTCTGCACGCTATTCCGATAATGCTGTAAGCTGCATTTGCTTTATCAGCGCACACGAGGTAGACGGCCTGTGGTAATCAGCTCTGGCCACCCAAAATAACTAAAACCAAACCATACCTCTAATGCTAGGAACTGTATCAAGCATAGGTCAGCCTGACCACTCGTTTTCCTCTTGCCGACCAGATCATCTGCTGTTCGAAACCATTGCCAGCCTGGAGGGTTGACTTGCGAATTCGAACCTGCTACGTCTACATCAAGCCTCACAGTTAATGCCTACACGTAGATTTCTTTAGGCGATAAAACGAGAATAGACTGACCTGATGATGTTGCGATATCCGCACATGCGAAGACGACGTAATTCAAAGCCAAGAGCGACACATCATCTGCTTGGATTGCGGGTGCTGAAAGCAGCTTTTCACTGTTCATACGGAACTCGAGCTCGTTTATGCAAGGGTAGTAAGGGCTGATGTCATCAAAGAAGACGTCAAGATACCTCTGATAGTCGGTTGGATTGGGAAAGGCGAAGGTATTGGTGCCAACGCGGAGAGTCGCTGCAGCGTCGGCATTGCTGGAAGGGCTCACTGCTGAGATGGAATGTCGAACTCTTTCCGGACTCTCAAGATCGAAGTCACCTTCTGTGATGGGTGGAAAGGTGGAGAGACTGGCCTCGCCGGCTATCTGCATCAGGAAGTCGGCATGTAAACGTTCGCTAGCTGCCGCATCGCGCTCCATACTGATGCGAGGAGTCGCCGTCATGCCACGCTCCAGCATCAGCGATTCCATCATACTTTCGATACGGGCCATGCGTGCTTCCATCGACAAGCCTAGCACGCTGGCATCGCTTGCCCGCCGCTCAATTCCTTCACTTCGCGGCAGAAGATTACGCCGAGTTGTACCGTTTCCCTTGTCATTTGTTCCAGGGGGCGCGGGAGCTTGAACGGGCGTGGGCCTACTGAGGTTCTGCAGGGCTTCGGCGGCGGTTTGATCTTCCGAATAGAAGCAGCGCTTTCCATTGTCGACACATCGCTGGCAGGGATTTTCGCCGGAACACTGTACAAGACTTAGCTTCAAGCTTCACTGGGACGGAGAACAACAGCCTTTGCGTGCGATCAAGGGGCGTTGGCGGCGTACGCAAAGGCAGTGGCAGTGAATTGGAACACGTAAATGAGGCACAAGGGAAGAGAAGTCGCAAAGTCTTGGGGATATACCTTCAGTTTAGAGCGCCGACACGACACGCTGTAGCTCTGGTTAGGATACGGAACGGTTCGGAATGCAGAGGGTCTACTTCCCAAGCTCTGGGCACAGCCGTTAGCATACGAACGCGACCGGAGGCTGGCAAGCTTACCTCGACGCGTACTTTGCGCGTACCTTCTTGCGCTTCGGCGACGGCGGCGCATCGTCTCCCATTGCTGCAGAGCGGTGAGGTTGCCAGTGCTCGGGAAGAGGGTTCTTGGGGAAGAGCCGGGGTCCGAGCTTTTCGGAACGAGCGTCGGGCGTCCGAGATGTCACCTCATCGCGCCCGGCCCTAGACTAACACTCCCTCCCGAAAGCTCGTGTTGATGTATTCAGTATTGTCAAGGGAGAGCATTTGGGCCGGAGTTTACGGCACCAAAATAATCGTATGGAAACAGCCAACGTCCCACAGCCTGCACTTGCTGCACCGCTCGATTCTCGCGAACCAGCGGATCCAGCAAGGTGTATGCACGCCAGCGATCAAGACAGACACTCTTCTGTCACGAAAGGAGCTATTTCTATCGAGGAAAGGGGTTGTTGTACCATGCGATGAAGAAGCGGCAGCACGAGAGAATACGTCTAAGAGGGAGAGTAGATAGCACTAACCGTATCGGGATTTGGCGCGGGGCTCTATCGCAACCGCTACACTCGACCTCTTCGCCAAACACCGCAACCAGTGCAATGGACTCAAAGAAGAATCCCCCCCTGCAGCAGGGCATTGTTCCCCGAATAATCATTCATGGTGGGGCCGGCAACCTCACCAAAGAGTCGTTGCCGCGGGAGAGGTACGATGCGTATCAGGCCTCTCTTCGGCACATTCTGGACTCAGCAGCCAAGGTCCTCTCACGACCAGGCTCTACAGCTCTCGACGTGGCCACTTTGGCCGTGTCGTTATTAGAAGATGATCCGCTTTACAATTCCGGCAGAGGGGCAGTCTTCACCAGAACAGGAAAGAACGAGCTCGAATGCAGCATCATGGTGTCCAACGGCTATCGAAAACGAGGGATTGGATGCATGATGTTGCAGCATGTCAAGAACCCTATCAAACTCGCGCGGGAACTGCTCATACGAGGCCAGAGGGACGGCGGCGATGGCTCTCAAGATCATTGCCAATATTCTGGTTCGTTTGTCGAGGGGCTGGCGGAGAATTGGGGCCTTGAGATTGTTGATCCAAGCTACTTCTTCACCCAGCAACGATGGGATGAGCACAGGAGAGGCTTGGAAGAGGAGGCAAAGAAAACGGAGGCACGACTGTCGAGCAACGAGATGAGTGACTGGGAAAAGGCGAACTACATTCCCCTTGGCACTTGCGGTGCCGTCGTGCTTGACAGTTTCGGGACCATCTGTGTCGCCACTTCAACCGGGGGACTCACCAACAAGATCCCGGGTCGCGTAGGAGACACACCAACCATGGGTGCTGGGTTCTGGGCCGAAGAGTGGTACGATGAGGCAGTTGCACCGAGGTTACAGGAACGTGTTCCATCGACACCTCTCGACCAACTCTCCCGAGGCGACATTGGTAGTTTACTTGGCGACTGCCTTCCCTCGCTGTTCCCACGGCCACGCGATTCGAACGGCTCCAAAGCCATCGCTCGAGCTCTCGATCAACCTTCACGTGTCCGCCGCGCTGTCGGCATGTCTGGCACGGGGAACGGAGACAGCTTCCTCCGGATGGACGCGTGCCGCACGACGGCTGCTAAATCGCGGTTTGCGAGGATTCGGCTCTCTGGTGCCTTGTCGTGGATGGCTGGACCGGACGGCGAGCTACAGAAGTCGGCTGGCGACAGGTGGCAGCGCTCTCACGAAGGCACGGGAGGGATCATCGGGATCGAGCTCGTGGGCAGCAAGGGCACCGTGACATGGGACTTCAACTGCGGTGGCATGTTCAGAGCGTGGGTGGACGAGGACGGAGAGCACAGATGCCTCATCTTCCGGGAGGGGTACGACAGCGGCGCGGACAGATTTGGGGGATAGCGTCATGTCTTCGGACAAGTGTGTAGAGTGTAGAGTGTAGAGTGTAGAGTGTAGGTGGCAAACAACGCGTAGGCACTGGCGAGGCTGGGGGCGGCGCGTCGGGGCCAGGTCAGCCCCACAGCCACTGACATCCGTCATCCGCCGGCCCCTCCAACGTTGATCCCCAGTCACGCCCTCATAAAGCCGGGCTGCTCCCGCTCCTCCACTGCACCTGATCCCCCAGCCCACCGCCGAGATGCCTTTCTCGATCAACAACCCGCTGCCCTCGTCGATGCGCAGTAAGTAGCCCGCGTGCTGCTGACGATGACGTCGCTGACGGCCCCCAGGCGAGTGCAGGAAGGCGGGCAAGATCCTGGCGTCCTTTGTCGACCCGCGACAGTCGTTTGGGCCCGACAAGATCATCCCGCCGCAGATTCTCGCAAACGCAAAGGTGCGCCGCTTGGGACGACGCATGAGGTGTGCTAATGTGAGCCGCAGGGCCTCGCCATCCTCACCGTGTTCAAGGCCGGCTTCCTCGGCACCGCACGCTTCGGGTCAGGCATCGTTGTCGCAAGGCTCGCCGACGGCTCGTGGTCGGCGCCCTCGGCCATTGGCACCGTCGGCGGCGGTTTCGGCGGCCAGATCGGCTTCGAGCTCACCGACTTTGTCTTCATCCTCAACGACGCGAGCGCCGTCAAGACGTTTGCCCAGGCCGGCTCGCTCACCTTTGGCGGCAACGTGTCCATCGCCGCGGGGCCTGTCGGACGCAATGCCGAGGCAGCCGGCGCCGCGAGCTTGCGCAGCGTGGCAGGCATCTTCAGCTACAGCAAGACAAAGGGCCTCTTCGCCGGCGTCAGTCTGGAAGGCAGCGGCATGATCGAGCGCAGAGACGCAAACGAGAAGCTGTACGGCCGCCGGTGGACCGCACGAGAGCTGCTGGGCGGGCAGGTGACCCCGCCGCCCGCCGCAGAGCCACTCATGCGCGTGCTGAACTCTAGGGTCTTCGCCGGCGTGGCAGGCTCCCAGAACGCAGACTCCATGTACAACGACATCCCCGTCTACGACGACGCCCACGACGACGTTGTCTGGAACGGGCGTCGCGGCTCCGCAATGGGCGAAGGCGTCCGCACGAACCGTACAGGCTCAATGGGTGCTGCAGACGATGACTACGTGTATCGCGACCGACCTTCGCGTGCATCCACCTGGCAGGACGACGTCTATGACCGACAGCCCGTATCCGCTGGCGTCAATCGCTCCTATTCGACACGTGCAAACCCCAACGAGACCTTTGACCGATTTGAGTCCCGGTCGCGCAGCGGCTCAGGCTTCGCCGACGATTTCTACGGTAGTGAAAGGGCGAAGCCGGGACGACCGACTGCGCCGAAACCCGTCTTTAAGAAGCAGAGCATGGGGCCTGGGCAGGCCATCGCCAAGTTTACGTTTGATGCGGATCAACCCGGAGATCTCGGGTTCAAGAAGGGAGAGATCATCACTATTATCAAAAAAACAGAGAGTGAGACGGATTGGTGGACAGGGCGGATAGGGGACAGAGAAGGAATCTTTCCGAGGTATGTACTGCGTGGAGAGGCTAGACCCGGGGGCGCAAGGCTAACTGGGGCAGCAACTACGTCGAGTGCGTTGACTAGCAATGGACGAGCTCCGACTCCACGGCAGACGACGATTCGAACCCATTCGAGGATCCCCCTCTTTTACCTCCTCGCCTTTCGTTTCCTCAAACTCCAACTATCTGTGCTTCGACGTCTCAACCTTCGATTGTTTCGCTTCCAACTACTCTTCTTCCACTTCCCCCCCGTCCTAGCCCCTGTCGTTCGAGCTTTCGCTGTTGGACGAAGAGATGTTTGGAGATGCCAGCTTTTGAACCATGAAGATACCTTCATCTTTTCTCGTTATGTTTAGATTCCCCAGTCTGGCTGTCGACGAGGTTTTTTTTTACATTCACAAAATTGGTCGCTCTGTCGCTAGGGCATTTCTTGGCGTTAGATTTAGGACTTGGACCTCTATTCTTATGTGCAAAGTTTGGCGCTGGATAGATTACTTGGATGTTTGGCGCCCAAAGATTCTACACAATCAATAAAATTGTGCATACCGTAGTAGTAAGATATCATTGGACTAGGTGACGAGTAGTAGGTATCTGCTGAACAAATATAGCGCCCTGCACTCAGACCCGAGTATCACACATTGCCTTCTGGGATCAATCATACTCAAACCGTTGTTGTGCTGCTATATCTGGCATGCTGTGGATCGTAAATGCCACAGAGCCATATTTACGATCGACACGAACGGTCGCAGGTTATAGCACCCTATAGACAAGACCAATAGCCACGACAACCGACATGCAGTAATGCCGTACAGTCATATCCTCGACTCTACACCGTAGAGTGGCCTAGCAGGCATTCCGACTTAGAGATAATAGAGGGCTCAGCATTGAACTTGGATTAAGGTATCGACTTCATCGTCCACGTTACAACTTCACCTTCACCTCACCGCATCCCGTTAGAACAAAGAACCACTTTATTCCACACATGTTGATCCATCCGTCACCGCAAAGTCCCTTTTCGCTCGCTCTCTGCAATATAGCCTCGAACAGATCTTTCCCGTTAACGCCTACTGTTATTGAGACCAAGCCTTCCCGCTCACTGTGCTGTCCCCTTATGAACCCAAGCCTCGCATTCGTGAATGCTAGTAGATCTCTGCTTCTACTCACTCCAAATATCTTCTCCCACTGCCTCGATGCATCCTCATGCCTTACATCGCCCGGTGCGAGCCTTAGTACACATCCCTCAAGTGTAAGGTGTGACACGCGGTTCATAGCCTCAGAATACTTCTTGTGACCCGAGCCGCACGCATGCCATGGCGAAAAGCGGGATGTTATTGGTGTAGGGTTGGCACTGGTTGGCGCATGCGAATCTAGCTCTGCTATCATGCCACCTTTAAGCCCTTTAGGGTGGTACTGAGCGCATACGACGTCATCGTGCTCGTAGCCCCATATCACTTTTGATAAACTGTTCGCTTCGATGAATTCCCGCCGCTTCCTCGCGTTTTCTGTTTGCATTATGATCATGTAGCCGCCATCACCGCGTTTATCGAGTAGTCGGCCGGCGGCTGTATTGTTATGGATAGGGGATACGACTTCAATAACGTCACCGCCGAGAGGGACTATCGAATGTTGGATGGTTCAAGGAGGTGTTGAGATGCGAGACATACCGAGGAAATTTTTCAGCCCAAACTGTGCTACAGCCGGATCCTCAAATATGACTTCTGTGCCTATGACATGCGTCTACTACGCCATTAGCTATGGAAGGGTATCTGGCATATTGCGCGTGCGTACAAGCTCGCTCCGCGCCTGCTCCAGGTTTTTAACTACGAGCGCAATCTGTCGCAATCGCGTTGGCGAAGGCATAAGGCTCGTGAGCACTTCAATCTCGGGAGTTTTTCGCGGTGCGGACATTGTATAGTATAGTCGGGACGTTTTTACCAGGGATGGTATATTTGTGATGTTCTATGTGTTGCTGGATCGCTCTGGATGAGCTGAACACCTCGGGTTAGTCTTCCCCGCATTGGTGGTACCCTGGTAGGACCATTGTCGGCTTCTGCATTGTCTGGATTGGAAAAGCAAAAAGTATTCCAAAGGCTCTATTTGTATGCAAACGCTCTAGACATCATGCTACAAAAGCAAGTAGATGCGACGTTGGGACCAAAACTGGAGCGTCCGCATTCACAGATCTGCACCATTCACGTGACTTGAAACACTTATGCCCTAATATGGTGCCGGCCGGTAACATCCACCTCCATCTCATCTCTCTTAGATTTGGACATCCAATGTAGATCTCGCGTGGTTGTAGCATACTCCAGCTGCGTCGTTCACAATTACGCTCCAAAAAGGAAAAGTGGTCAACACTAACGACGACACGCGGCGCACCTACAGTGGATTTACTTCATATCACCTTTTATTGCTTCGCCTTCAATGATCTTGTCCTTTCTAATCCATTCGTATCCCTATTACGTCCTTGTTCGTGCTAGTGTTATGTATGGCTCTTGTACCACGACTCAATCAGGCATGCTTCGTAGAGCTGTCATCGTTGTTGATACATGAGTTCTGTAGAAATGCGCCTTCAACTGTGCTCTGACTCAACCTGTAGTCCTTTTTGTATCCACTACAGACCTCTCCACAATATCATGTACCGTTCATGGCTTGCTTGGACTATCCAGCCAGCACTTATATGGTACATGCTGGTCTTCTTCATTGTTGACCAAACCACAAGAAACACAAGACTTACTAAACGTGCATCATCGCGACATACAGCTGGTCTGCTTGAAGCTCTATAATACCTGAATATCTAAATAACATAAGATCCTCTCTTGCCAATTTCCACGCGTCATTGAGAGCCTGGTCCCTCACCACGGCACGAGTTCAACGCGCTCTTGATTCGCAACCGTGCAGTGAAGGTAGCTGAACGCCTCACCACGTGGAATGGACGCGTCAGTCTCCCGAAATGGGCACGCGCATATCTCAAGGTGAAGTAGGCGTGCTTTCAAAATACCAGATTTACAGCGTCACCACGATATGACACCCACTCGACTATATGTTTCTGGGCATACGGCCTTGGCTCTCGATTCTTCTTTCTTCTATAAGATTCCCGTCGCCGCTATATCAACGAGTTGCTCTCACTTTCAGTTTATCTCTTCCCTTGTGCCATTTGAACCGCTTCTGTGCTTCCGTTCAGTTCCTTTATACACCCAGCAACTATGTCTCTTCTTGAACCCATTCCGGTGTATGACGATGACACAGCTTTGTCCTTGGCCTGCGAGACACCTCTGCCTGGAGATGGCACCGAGACACCCTCTTCAGCTGAACATAATACCGTGCATTCTGCCACTGGCTCCTGTGTTGTACCACGCTCTGAGCTTCCTCCGCCTCCACGCTCCTTTCCTGTACCCCGGAGACTCAAACGTCGCGCTCCTGTCGAAGACATTGATGTCCTTGCCGAGTCGGATACTCCCGCCCGGACACCAAAGAAGTCAGCAACTACCCGCAAGGATGGACGTACTGTACTTGGAGAGAGGAAGGATTTCGGTAACACCTGCCCTCGTACCCCGGACACTTCGCTTTCTTTCACCCCATCTGTTACGGACTGGAACCGCTTCGCACACCATTTTACGCCTCCACCAACTCCTGAGCCTCAACCAGCGGCCCGTATAATTCGTGTCTCCCGCAATGCAGAGCCTGCCAGCATGGTTCTGTACAGCTTCTTAGAATTGCATGACTGGAAGGTCCGAGACGAGGAGATCAAAACCGCCTACAAGAGGGTTGCCATTCAGTACCATCCGGACAAAGTGAGCGAGGAGACCAAAGCAGTGGCACACGATAACATGCTGTGTATCAATGCTGCCCGCGATGTGTTACTGGATAAGACGGCCCGCGCCAAGTATCACAAGGATGGCAAACTCCCGGCAGTCTTTGCGCACGTCTTTGCGCACCTCCTTGCGGATATTTAAGTATGATGCTCAGCATTACATATGTTTCATGTCCTGACCTTTATAGAAAGGAGAACTGACGAGCGATACACGCGGGTGAACTTTGGACACTCACGATGAGCAAGTTGTATCGACTGTAGCACTACGTTGTTCGACAACAGCACTGACTGACCGAAAGCAAAATCTGTCGTAGAGATACGAAATCAGGTCTTTTGAATTATCGAGCTGGTTGGTAGGGATGTTGAAGATGTCCAGGAGATGCTGTTCGTGTTCTATGGCAGATGAATCGCTTGTTGGATAGCTGGAAGCTCTACCCAGTGATTTTTGATCAATAGCGGCAATGGTCACAAAAAGTCTGTATATGTACGAGTGGTGAGTTGTTTGTTTATTGAAAAGCTATCTGCGGTGGTTTCTGAGGCGGATCATTTGATTGGGTTCTGATAGTCTGTCTGCATTAATGCTTGGTCTTCACAACAGCATCTGCATCCGCAAAAATGCTCAATTAACATCATCAACAAATCTCACACATGAATGCACGCAATTCTCGCTAGTGGTGTGATTTAGTGTCAGCATTCCTCTTACCCAATGATCTAGGCTTTTCCCCCTTCAGGTCATGGTCCTAGCGCTAACGCTGGGAAAGCTCGTACGCTAACTCAATTACCACCGTAACACATGTCTTCGCCCTCAAGCAATCTCATTCCCTTTAAAGCGCGACTTTACATCTTGCCCTTCTCTTAGTAACATATCAGCATGGCGTTTTCAGTCTTAAGACTTCAAGATGACCCTGCCTTCATATATTCAGCTGGTTTTGCTATCTTTGCCTCCATTCTTGTTTTCCGCTATCTTTGCCTCCATTCCTGTTTTCCGCTATCTACACGTGAATAAATCGAAAACACCTTCCTCCATCGCAAGACCCATATCCGAGGCTGCCAAACAGCTCGTCGAGGCACTAGCATCAGCGTTGCCTGAGGAAGTCATTCTCCGGGAAGATGCAGTCAATTTTTCTGAGGCAAGAGACGGGTATTGGGACCAACAAGAATCCGAAAGAATACCATCGTGCATCGTGCAACCACAAACAGTCGAAAGCGTCAGCACTGCCGTAAAAATCATCAAACGTGCATACGATGAGTGCGTGGGAGGTTTTAAAAAGAACAATGCTGGGCTAGGAGTACGTGATGCAGGACTGTTCGCTATCCGGAGTGGTGGGCATTCGCCCGTTTCTGGGGCCGCAAGCATGGACAACGGCGTGGTCATCGATCTAAGTAAATTTAACGCAGTAAGGTTGAGTAATGATGAAAGAAGCATTGAGATCGGGTCAGGTTGTCGTTGGGGCGATGTTTCAAGGCTGTTAGACGGCAAAGGTCTCGCCGTCGCTGGCGGTCGCAACTCCCACGTAGGCGTGGGAGGATTTCTCCTTGCAGGTGGCATTTCCTTCTTCTCCCCAGGCTTTGGCTTCGCTGCCAATAACGTAATAAACTACGAGATCGTCACCGCCGATGGTTCCATCATCAACGCATCTTCAACTGACCACCCCAAACTTTAGCGCGCGCTCAAAGGCGGATCTAACAATTTTGGAGTGGTCACACGCTTCACGCTGCGCACGCTCCCTCTCCCTAAGGGGAAAGTATGGGGCGGCTGGCTTTATCTACCATCCTTTCAAGCGTACAAGATCCTTGCAGGTCTCCATGAAGTATTGAGTGAGCCTCTCGACGAACACGCCGCAGGCCCGTTGGCGAGCTTCTCGTACGCACAAAGTTTCGGCATACAAGTCATTTCACTGAACCTGATATACACCCGAGATAATTTCTCGTGGTCGGCCTGCTTCCACATGTTTAAGTCACTTTGGAGATTCTGGAGCACGTGCAAGCTGAGAAGTCTCACAAGCGCAACCGACGAAATGGAAGCCCTTGCACCCCCACGCCTCCGTGAAGCTTACGGCACAACCACCATCCAAAATGACCCTGTAACCATCGCCGAAGCGTACGCCTCGTACAAAGATAGCATAAAAGCTGTTCGTGGTGTGAACGGCACGCTCTGGACCTTAGTATTCCAGCCACTTCATCCAACCTGGCTGCGCAAAGGCGATCCTAATCCGATGGGCTTACAAAACTGCGCTGATGTACCGCTTGTCTTAGTTAGTTATACTGTCAGTTGGAGGCAAGCGAAAGATGATGAGCTTGTGCAGGGAGAAATTCGGAAGAGCATTGAGCGGATTGAAAATTTTGCAAAGATGAAAGGAACAGGTTATCCTTATCGTTTTCACAACTACTGTGGAGAGTGGCAAGATCCTTTTGAGAGATATGGCAGAGAGGGGAAAAGATTTCTGCAGGAAGTTAGTAGAGAGTATGATTCTGATGGCTTGTTTCAAGGGGGTTGTGTTGGGGGGTTCAAGTTGGATTTGGGTGGCACAAATAAAAACAGGCCTCAATGAATGAAGAAAATCTTCAGATAGACGATGTGTTCTCAGTCGAACGGATTCACAATTAGTCCCGATCATCCTGAAGAACAGCAGTGGGTGGCCAAGCCACCATATATGCACATGTTAAATTCCCAAAGACGCCAGCCATGCCGCCCACAGACTTTCAACTACAGAAGGTCTACTTGTCTGAAATAAGACTATGATCAATGCATATGTCCACACTCACCCTCCACCCTCTTGTGACCAACTCTCTTCTTCCAACTCCAGCTCTGCTCCGGATCCTTGGCCATGGCCGCCATGAATTTGATATCAGCATCGCTGAACCCCCGATCCAAGTGTAGCAATTCCAGACTCAATTGCGCATATTTCATTGCCATGTATCTATTTCCAAAGCTGCTGTACACCTCACTAGCATGCTTGTATGCGACGCCCATGCTAGCTTGCAAGCGCTCTTGCTCGTACAGCGAGAGGAGCATCTCGGCCATCTCTGGTGTTGCCGTGGAAGAAGACGTCCAGTCATTGAGTGCTTCAGAGATGTCCTCTATAGCTTGAATTCGCGCATCGCTCTCGGCCGCGAAGACGGGATGCGCCGCGCAGCTCGAACAGGTACAGTCAAACCCCCAATTCGTCTTTAGGTGCTTCATGCGAGCGTCTCTCTTCCTCTCATTGTTAATGTAAGTGATTGTGATCTCCTCGCCTGGATAGATGGTTTGCGTTGCGTGCACATAGTGGCTCAATGTGTCCTCATCCCAGAAGTAGGCTGCGTTGGGCCGGCAGTCATGATTAAGCATGGCGATCTCAGGCATCACAGCGTACTGTTGCACGTTGTCGATGTTGATGTCAAAGGCATTGGTGTTGATGCGGTCGTCAACGGGGTCGCCCTTGAAGTGGTCAAGGAGCTTCCAAAAGAGCTTTTGGGTGGTAGACGGAAGCGTGTCCACGCCACGGTGTCCGAGACGCAGGCGTTCTGTCTCGATGAGATGATAGGTGACGGGGTTAGTGATAACGAGCGGCGTCGAAGCGAATATCTGGTCGCCGCGATGTAGCGTCTTATTGGCAACAAGACCGCGGCCTTTACCGGGGAACTCGTACTCCTCGAAAGGAGGGTTGTCATGTAGATTTATCCGGGCGAGCGCCTCTGGCTGAGAAAAAGCGGGCTTTTTGAGCATTTGGTAGGCAAGCGAAGTCGTGGTGACGAGGAAAATGCCGCGACCGCCAGCAAAATCTTGGTCTGAAAAGACGCACACAGGGTCTGTCTGATTCTCATTGGAGTAGCATTCCGGCAAGAAAGTCCACGGGAAGTTCTCGAATTCTTGTGCGGATGCGCGCGCTTCGTCGAGCGTGATTGTGGTATTCTGCTGTATGTTGTCTGTTGTCGTGAATGAGCCAAGCACTGCAGGCTGACACTCGCCATTGTAGAGAATCGAGTTCGAAGGGCATGCGTCTGGGAGAAGAGGCTTCTGTGCTACCTGTTGGATCTTGTCTGCGGCAGCAAAGGCACTACCTAGCAAACCAACACGAGCTGCGACCTTCATTTTGTGTTGCGTGGAGACGAACAGTGATTAGCAACGAGTACTTGATTTGACTGGAAACAAAGCGATCACGGCAGGCGCCATCAGTTCTATACAGTCTTTTAGACATGGGACGTCGGAAGGAATGGCGGAATGAAATTTGGTGAAACGTGAGATGACTGGGACTGCTGCCAGGCGAGGGATGAAACGCGCGCGGAAACGGACAGACTTCGCCGATGGGCAGATGTGGGCGAAGTGCGGGAGCATCATATTCACTTGCGATTTAGACTTTTCTGTAGCCCCGTGAAACGCTAATGAGAGGTCCGGCTGCCGAGCGTGATGCTTGGCCGTCGTGGGCGAAACGCAAGCTCGCAGTGGTGGTGTTCCACAAGCCATCCGTCAGCCCGTTGGTAGTACTTGCAGGCTGTGTTACAGTTGATTTGCCATCTCAAAAATTGACGGACACACTAGTCTAACGCAGATCTGGGGTGTAGTATGGTGAGGTGGGTGAGAGGTGCACCAGCGCCGAAGCCACCAGGCGCCTCATCGCTCTGACTAGGTTACACCTGCCGCGCAACCAACACCAGCCCATTAACGGTACATGTTTTAAGAGGCATGTCTTCGGAGGCTTCTTGTCATGAAGAGCCTAAGAAATCTCTGCTAGAACATTCATCGTTCACGTCACAATCACCTGATCACGCGGCCATTATACGCTGAACCATCTCCAATCCTATTTCGATACCCTTGATTGTACCATAAAGCATGCAAAAGGCTCGTATGCCGCCCATATCGAACATCATTGCCTGAGTCGTATCGCATCTCACCAAGCGCCAGCCCGTTACCGCGGAAGGAGTGCCCCAAACTTGGTAGGGCTGTCAAAATTGAAGATTGTATTGCACTCTTCACTTGACTTCTCTTCGGAGAGCCTGTCCAACCGGCAATTGCATGCTCCCACCGAGCATCCGTAGTCTATGTCACAAGCCTCGATATTCTGCATCGGAATCTCTTGCTCGAGCTGTAGCACATCGGGTGCTTCGACAATGGTTGCAGCCATGCCACCCACCAGGTGGAGGTCGATGTGGCAGTGGAAGAACCACACACCAGGATTGTCGGCTTTGAAGCGAATGAGGAACCATCCGAATGGCGGGATAACGATGTTGTTGCGCTTCGCGGGTATTCTGTACAGCGATTCTTCGTCACCATCCCAGCTACCGAGTCCGCGGCCCGCGATCTGGAAGTAATGCCCCTAAATCAATCAGTTGACTAGCCTTCTCAGAGACTAAGGACCTTACTGACATGTATATGCATAGGATGGGGCCATTTCTGGGGGTTCTCCATGTATATCTCAACGACTTCGTTGTGTCGCACAACATACGGACTCGTGCCAGGGCCATACGTTGTCCAATCAAGCGCCAGTTGACCCGTCGTGAAAGCTGAATGAAGCGAAGGAACTCTTGGCTGTGTCCAAGGTTGAATGCCAATACTGATTCGGGTTCCGATGCCCTCGTAGTAAACCTGATTGGTACGGAAATCGATACGCCGGTCGACATTCTTGTGCAGCGGCTCATTGTCCTGAGACACCAGTGTCGCATCATCCAGAGTTCCTTGCGCAGTCCAATTGAAGTCTAAAAGGGAGTGAATGAAGGGACGGCCCTTGGAATTGTACCCGTTGGACTGTGATGAGCCTGCGGATGTGTCTACTGGTATGCCGCTAGTGCCTTCCACGGCAATATCTCCGATTAACGCCCTCGTTCTATTGGATGGAATAGCTCCAGTCAACATGTCTGCCGTCATCTTGAGAATGTAGTTGGCGCCCTTCTCAAAATGGTCTCCAATGACAATAACGTCGTAACTTTGCCCTGCACAAATAGCAATGGTGTCTGTGACTGTAGGGTGTACTGGATTGCCGTCGATAGCCACAACAGTGAGCGTGTGATCAGCGATATGGAATTGGCTGCAGACAAGACCTGCGACGCTAACTATTCGCACTAGATATCGTTTATTACGCTGCGCACAAGCATGTAAGGTCAGCGGAAGTCCAGCCCTAATTACCTGACCCGGATAGCATACCTGGAGTGTGAATCTAGGCGGTCGACGACTATCATTCAACAAGAACGAGTCAGGGGTAGGGAGAGAGCCGTTGGTGTTATTGAGGCTTAGGTAATCGTATACGATGAATGGTGATTGCCGGTGCCACCTGTGGTTTTGAGAAGAGAACTGTGTCTACCATGCTCACTTACCAGTCTGATATACTGAGATATATTTGCTGGTCGACTTTCAAGCTTTCTTCCCACTTAGGATCGTGAATTATCATCTTCCCTCTCAAGCCGTCCGGAAACTGTCCTTTCTCGTGACTATGCCACCAATGCGTACCAGCTGGATTGGCTTTGAAGCGGTACTGGAAGGATCTGCCCGGTGCTATACTACATTGACCAACCCCAACAGCGCCGTCCGATCCAGCTGATCCGTTCTGGAACATGCCGTGGAAGTGGATCGAAGTAGTTTCATTGCCCAGTTCATTGTGGGTATTTACGACGATAGTATCGCCAACATTTGCTTCAATAGTAGGAGGACTTGCGTTAAGTCAATAGTTGCATATAGGATTCGTAGCGCGCTTACGGCCATTCCCCGTTGACGCTGATGACAGGTCTAATGAAGCCATCGGGAGCAGCCTGAACGTTATTAGTATGCTTCGGAAACTGCAAGTTGAGCAACGCACCAGCCTCCATCGTATGTGCCAGTCATAAGTGACAATTGCTGCCCGTGAGCACTCGACCAACGTGCTCAAAAGTAGGAAATAAAACATAACGTCTGAAGATGAATGCTAAGAAGCAGTGGTGCCCCAAAACCTGAAAATTTACGTTCGAAATTGAACAGATGTACAAAGAGGGGTGGGTATGGCATTGGTGTCCTACCAGGGAAGTTAGTGCATTCAGCTCACTTCATCAGCTGAAATGGCACAGAAGGTAAGTGGCTACTTGACAGTGGACCGCAACCGTGGATCTTCGAACAAAATGCGGGCCGTGTCACCCAGAGAATGGACCCAGGCCCACAGCATATTGTATGATCCTTTCACATCGTCCTTCCCGACGCGTTCGGATATATTTAATAAGCACTGCGAGGACTGCTGAAAGGGTGTAGCTGAACCAGCAGATATCGCATTACTTATATTGCAGCAGTTCTAAGGCGGTGTGCGATCATCTGTAATTAAGGACAGGATGAAGGTACAGGGTGATGGTTCTTGAAGTGTCAGTGGCTAAAGGGGATTGGACATGAAGTTGGAGCAAATCAAATCTTTTTAGAAGTTAACAAAGATAAGACAGGTCACCATGAGAACGACTGCCACCTTTGAACACCATGTCAAACGCTGTACGATGCACACTTACATTGTCACATAATTCCACCAGCGTGTATTTGCTCGTCGAGTGCGACATCGTAATAGACCAAATCTCATCCATGGAACAACATGTCAATCGTAGACCGGTCCGACAGCACAAGCGCGTTTCTGAACCTCAACGCTTCTCTAGAGTACCACCACCCGGAGCGTTGTCGCGATGATGACGTCGAAGACATTATATCACTCCAAATGTTTGGATCGACGAAGATGAGACAATCGATGCTTTCTTGATGAGAATATAAGAGGCGTGGATTGTTCTCCCCATCTTCGCTGGCTTGCTACGATGGCTTGGAACATGGTAGCTCCTTCACAACCAGTGGTCTTCGAGGAGTCGTCAGCATATGGACCTGAGTCGTGCGCGAGACTTGAGGATGTCACGACAAGGAAGACATCTGTTCCAATATCGTTCCGCTAACATATAGTGTTCGAACGAACCAACGAGTCATAGGAGACAGTAAGTCCAATCCACACTCGTTAATTTGCAGGACACAGAAAAGGAGATAAGGGGACCGACAGGATGCATAGGCCCATTCAACGCAAGCAGAAAGTGGGTGGAATCTTATTAGATATACGGGCTGTGCTGTGATCGCAACGCTAACCTGAACTAGTAATGGACGTGCAGGATCCACTTTGTTACATTAACCCTCTGAGGTCTTGCTTACAGCTTCGCTCGCAACAAAATTTCTGCATAAGGCGTCCATCGAAGACAGAGCACGGTTGGTGATTTATCGCAATCTTGGAGAGATTCGGGTGAGGTTTGGATTATTTCACAGAACGACAAATTTATCCAGCTTAATGTACCTGTAGCCTCAGGTTGCATCGGTAGTCGACCGAAGCCTGCTTGAGATAGCGAATACCACTTGGACATGCTCATACAAGCTGGCTCACAAGGGCATTGTGTGCAGTTTGACGGACTTGGTCCATCGTACGGCCGCATGTGGGTCGCAACAGTAGCCAGCTCCGCCTCGCTGTCACCAAGCTGGTCCGCACCGCTGCTTCGCCACATACCCTGAAACGGCAATTAAGACTACCGACAGCCAATCAGCGGACACCTTCAACGCCACAAAGCCTAGCGAGGGCCCAGTTAGGCTCGCGAGGGGATTGCTTGCGAATTAACCGACCAGGCGCAGGTTCCCAGCCAAGCTTTCAGCATGTAAGCCAGTCCCACAGTTGTTGGGGGCTATCGCTAAGGTGACCCGTTTTGGATATTAATTCGCTGAGATGTTTGAAAGGCTGTGACAAGAATAGGATGATTAGGATGTATCTGTGCGTCGGGTATGAATACACAAGATATAAGATATGTCGATACTCGGCGAGATTGCCAGTATTCAGCAAAACACCTGCCATCACATCAGCTTCGAATTCTTTAGCGGCAGATTTCGCTTTCATATACAGTTGCTCTCACAGAACTTCATCATCCACGAACTTGAATATGTCAGATCGTCCTGAACACTCTGCTGAATGTACGGCGGTAGGCCCCGGCTGCCCGGTAGAAGCAACATTATATGGATACTATCCCAATCTTGGATGGAATGCTTTCTTCGTTGGTTTTTTTGGTTTATGCTGTGTCATTAACCTAGGGCTCGGTATTCGATATAGGACTTGGACTTACATGGTTCGTCACCTCCTTCACCTAGAAAACAATCTTACTAACCGTTCGCAGATCGCACTTTGCATGGGCTGCGCTGGTGAGGCCGCTGGCTACGCCGGTCGTGTTATGATGAACAACAATCCTTACGACGACGTCGGTTTTCAGATCCAGATCTGCCTACTCATCATCTCGCCCGCGTTCATCTCTGCTGGCATATACCTCACTCTCAAACACTTCACCATCACATTCGGTGAATCTTGGTCCCGACTTCGCCCAGCCTGGTATACATACATCTTCATAACGGGTGATCTCATCTCCCTTGTACTACAAGGCGCGGGTGGTGGTCTGGCCGCGACGGCTGATAATGGTACCAGCACCCAAGACCTTGGCACCAATCTCATGATCGCGGGCGTCATCTTCCAGGTTGTGATTCTGTCCATATTCGGGTATTTGTTAGCCGAATACACGCTTAGGACATACCGCCGTCGGGATAAGCTATCTATGGGAGCGACTGAGATCCTGCGCAGCACGAAATTTCGCCTATTCGTTGCGGGAGTGATGATCGCATATCTCGCTATCTTCACACGATGCGTGTACCGTATTCCTGAGCTTACGGGGGGTTGGGGTTCCGAGCTAATGAGGAACGAGCCTGAGTTCAGTAAGTCTCGTGCCAGAATTTAGTTGCTTGTGCATTATCTGACTGACTGGAACTGCAGTTGCGCTTGAGGGTGTCATGATCACACTCGCTGTTTTGATGCTTACAGTATTCCACCCAGGCATCTGCTTCCCTGTTATCGGTACCAAACAGGCAGCAAAATATGCGAGTATCAACCGCAAAGAGTTTGATGACGAGAGTTCGGTGGAGATGATCCCACAGCAGAGCACGGCCTATGAACCATATGCTCACCGAAGCGTTTAGACATGGGCTTTGTTCTGATTCAGACTTCACTTACATTAGAGAGAATATGGGCATTGTTGGAGCAATGGAAACAGAATAAACATAGCGGGGCAGGAGTATAGAGTATAAATCGCTGTATCCTGAATCATTACCAGGTGACTTCATTCTTCAAGCTAATTTTTATTGTCCGTTTGCCTAAAGACGTGTATTCATTTCCATGTTAACAGAGCATGTATGACATACAGTTCAGTTATCCCCTCCGTTTTTGTTTTTAGGAAATCCCCTGCATCAAGTCGGAAAACCGGAAAGAATATCGTGTAAACGAACGAGAGGGCTTATCGAGAGAAGAACGCTAAAATATTCGCCAGGAAAATGGTTACAGGTACGACCTTCACAAATAAAAACAAAGACAAAATGAAAAGCTTGCTACCCTTTTTGAACTTCCAAACCCAGCTCTCAGCTGCTTCAAGATACTTGCATAGCTCGGTCACCGGCAAGAAACTTAGAGCATATCGATGTCCTTAATCCTACTACTGAGTAAGCTGTAGGGATTCTGGTTCTGGTGATTTCCATCGCTGCCTGAAGAGGTTTAAGGACCGACAGGTCGGAACTGTCCAGTGGTGTTACCTGCTTGAGGTAGACCAACAAAGTCGCCTCGCGTAGTATGTTGTGCAGTTGCATGATGAGGACCACGACCCAGAGAAGGCTGCGCTATGCCATCACCTACGGAACCATAGAACCCTGGACGCGGTGAGCGCCAGTGTCAGATGATTTGATATCAAGAGTCTTATCATGAAGCCTAGGCCTGCTGGAATTTGAAGTCTCATAGGCCTTCATGACGCACGCTTCAGACCTATGTCCATGATAAGCTCCTTGTTCGAAACGATCCTTGTAACAGTGTTTACAGAAGACCTTTGCACGGCAATGACCTCCCTTCGGCCCTCCTGTCTCGAGCATATGGTCGCGGCTGCCGCACCGAAAACAGAACGTCTTGCTTCCGTGACTCCATAGATGGTCTTGAGACCTACGCTCAGTGTCGTCGACAACCTTTTGTAACGAACAGGACTGCACTGCGTTCTTGAAGGAGCCGTCCAGAATCAATTGGATAGCGGCGATGGTTGTCATTGCTGCATCGTTGCTGGCAGTGTGGGAATCGCGATACTCAAAGCCCATGTCTAGTACTAGACGCTGCAAGCCGATCTCGTTGACTGGGTGGTTCCAGTGCCGAACATCTCGTGCAATTACCTGAGTATCAATCTGTTTTACGAGATTGCCCTTGGTTCGGGGACTGAAGTGTAGAAGCCTCTGGATCTTCTCGACATCGTTATCTAGGGCATGTCCAAGAAGGACCACAGGGCATACACATCCATCATCTAGATCCGGATTGATTGGCCATTCGAATATGGAAGTCAAGCACGCTTTGGTCTCTCGATCGTTCAGGAAGCGCGTGGTACCAAACCGATTGTTCTCAGGATTTCCTTTTCCATCGTTAATGATAATCATCAACTCATCAGACGTAAAACTCACCAGCCGAATAGTTCTTGTTCCGCAAGTGTGCGTTCTTCTGAATGCGTGCGAAGTAGAAATAGACATTTCTAAGAATGTTCTCTCCCCAAAGACCAGGCGATGTGAGTGAGGCCATATCGCGGGAATCAAAAGTATTGATTCCGAGTTCCTTGAGCCTCTGACTGGAAGCATCCCAACCTTCTGTATCCAGACAAACGACGACAGTGGATGATGCAAGTGCCGGGGCGTCCGGATATTGATGCCTGTTGAGATTGCAGCAGTACTTGAGTACAGCTGCATTACTCATCGGCTCAAAGAATGCTTCAACGGCGGCCAGTTGCTGGTGGTTAGCCAGCTGCGCTGCGGACCAGGTCGCCATCCGCGCGAAGTTAGTTGCCAGACCAGAACTGGGCGGTGGGAATTAGACTTACAGCAGTCGACGCGCTATCTTTCCAAGCTTTGAGCGGATTCTATCTGCTGTGATTGTATATTCAGGTTTGACTGTGTAGCTGAAATAATACCGAGTGACCGACGGAGCTGCCGTTTGGGAGGGAGATATATAGACGCTGGTGGCGTAGAAACTTCGGTTGCGTTGTTAATTGTTGAGGTTGAACTTTGCGCAAAAAAGTTTTCAAGTTGACAATCAGGGCAACTATGTTGTTGATAAAGGTTTTGTGTTTGTGTGGTTACTCAGCAGGTTTAGCCCGTGACCGCAATGAATGTGGCAGGAGTCCACCTGCACTGGTCAACGGGGCGGGTTCAAAGGTTCTAGAAACAGCTCAACCTAGGCTTTTCCTTTTTATGCATGGATTGGGTTGCTTCGACATGTAATGAGTATAACTGTAATTACGTATAAGATTAATCCACTTCCTCCCTTTCACTGTAGCCCTTTCTGTGAGCGCGTGAGGTCCGTACTTACTCCAGATCCTCTTATAAGCTGGAAAATTACTAAAACAACCACTATACATATCTTTGTGATTCAATGAGTCAGACGGAGCTTTACAGGACAGTGCTACAGCCCAGTAGTGATCGCTCTGACAGAACTACAAACTCGAGTGTCTTTCGTCTTAAGGATTAGTTCATACTAATGCCAGAATTAATCTACTCTATAAGATCAACGTAGGTGAGGATGTCATTAGAATCCATGGCAGTTTCATCTGGGCCATGCACATTTGCTGGTGAACATGTATGTACACTATTTGATAAACTGAGATAGAGTTTCATATGCGTGATCTCGATTTCGAGAAAATCATGTAGACTTGTCTTAACAAAACAAACGTCATTGGAAAGGATTGCAAGCTAACTGCCAATTTGCCTCGTTGGGAAATTGTCATCGAAACACTTTGAACAAAACACTACCAGACAGAACAAGGATTCTATGATCCTTCTTGAGCTAACTCGAAGTACATGAACTCGTGTCCCTTGCTGCAAATGGCAACTATGCCGTCTCAGGTTTGGATAGCTATCCACATCTACTCGGCATTCTTGTCAGAGCGCTTGCGTTGCCCTTCCCAACTTTACCATCGTCTATCTTTTCAGCTTCGATCAAGATTACCGGCGGATCGAATTCACGACTTCAGTTAGCTACCACAAGATTCTGGTTATTCTGTCTTATACTACTGTGCTTGCATGCTTGGCGTCATTAAGTGAATACTACAGTAGGCGTCATGTTGACTGGCATTAGCCTAGGCTTCTCGACCATGAATTGGGTAAGTAGCTGAGCTCGTACATAAAGTTAAAGTCGAAGACAGTTGATGTTTACACCGGTCACTTTCGCAACTTCGTCACTCACGGCAAACCCTATCATTAATCGCCTGCGCGCTATCTTCTCCTCATGTTCTTCTAAACCCTCACGAAGTTTTTAAACCATGCATAGCGCTGGCTATTAAAATGGTAAGAAACCTGCCTTTGTGGGATATCCTGCAGATTTTAGCATGCTACGAGGGAGGTGAGTAAGATGGGGGTTAGGTTGATCGCTAGGAACGAATACGTACTCCTCAGCACCTATAGGTACGTCGCCTTTACGAAACCTTTCCCCTTTCTTTACAGCAATTGACGCAGCGTCGATAGCAGCAACGCTTTTGCAAGGCTCTGGTTGCAACTGCCACGTGTATGCTGGTTGCCGGTGGGACAAACTCTATCGCTTTTCGCCTTTTTCGTTGCGGTGTCAAGCCTCCGGTTTGATAAAAGTCCATGCAATTGAAAGGTGCAACTCATCGATGACAATCGCGATGTTGTTTGTAGAGGACGTCATTGTCGTGCGGTTTGCGACAATCCCATTGCCCAGTCCGACCAGACAGCCGATAACCAGAGCTAGGGTCAACTCTGCGCGACGCGAATCAGGACCGCTTCTGATTTTGACATGTGCTGAAAGTCTTTACGACAATACTTTACGGCTGGTCAGCTTTGCAGGCTCGCTACTGCAACTATGACAAGGTTCCTACTTATTCGACGACAGGCGCGAGAGTTGGCATCAAGAAATTTGAAACACCACGTCAACGGTTGTCAGGAACGAGCATCTAAACCCAAGAGATCAACAACCTCACCCGCAAACGAGATTTAGCGTGAACTACGACGCGCCGCAACACCAAGCTTCAAAACTTGGCCACATCCTGGCTTCGTCCCCTGATCTGTACCGACACATGGGCTGCGAGTGCAAGTAAAATCGTATGGCTTCGGAATAGGGATCGAGACTCGCTGACAGTCGGATCCCCCAGTCGCGATCGGGAATGCAATTCTCGCCATCTTGGCAGATACTCGACGTTGTCATGGTTTAAGCGATGCCATAGCTGGCGCCTTCCTAAGAGTTGGTCATCGAATAGACTCGGAGCCGCTCACTGCGAGTCAAAGGGGTTAAAAAACTGCCCCGCAGGATGACTGAGCGTACCGCAACTTCTTCTTCAAAGTCTTTTCCCAAGTAAATTAACTGGCATGATGATATCGTTGCAGCGGGGCTTCAGACTTGGACAAGCTACTTCTCGTAAAGAGTTCGCCTGTCCGAGAAATTTTGGACATTATCATTCGCATCAATAAGACTACAAGTCTCTAGCTCTGTACAGCTTTACCTTCGTGAGTCATTAATTCCTGGTGCCTCTCCCATATCATAATCTTTGTTATGTCTGCCGAACACCTCAACCCTTTCGGGAGCCAAAAGAAGAGCTCGACAAGAACTCCAAATATCGGCGATACCTATGCTCGATATGCGCGCTCTCCTTTTCGGGGTTATTCGCTAAAGCCAAGTGAAGGAAAGTAAGACGGAGTCAGCTGCCAACAGTCAAAGAACAGTTTCATGAATCGATTCACTTCCGTCCGTTCGAAGTTGGGGAGTGGCAAGCATGGCGGTAATCATGGTAAAACCAAGAGTAGCTGGCGACCCAAACCCAACTATTCTTTAGCCGGGCCTAGTCCATACGATGAGCAAGTTTCAGATGACTACAACTTAGATGAAGGTTTCGGCGCCCAAGGAAGGCGCCCACCTGCCACTATCGGTCTTGGTAACCCATTTCCAAGACAGAAGAGAGGCGATCAGTGGAGGAAGCGCGACATCATCAAGAAGCCAAGACAAGCTATTAAAGGATCGCGGACCGAGAAAGTGACCGAAACTGGAAAGCCTGAACGCCATAAAAAGGTTGGAGGAGGCCTAGCTGGGCACTATAGCTCACCTGTTCGTGGGCGCCCACTTGGCAAGACGGCTGGCGGTCCAGCCAGTCACGGTCGAGATCCAGAGGATGAGAATGAACATGGTAACACCAGCTGGATCGAACAGGTCTCGATACCAACGATCGCCACATTAGCGAGCAGACGCTTAATGATGACGAGGAGGGTGAGGACAGTTGAACGGCTGAGGAAACACATGGGACTCAGCCGAATCTTTGGTTCGGAATTCGACGTAGACTGAAGGAACCTTTAGCGGAGCAAGTCTTCCAAGCTGTACCTTTGAGCCGGTTTTTGATCTTCTCAGATGGCTTGGAACCCTGGTGCTCATGGGAGCGTGCGCCAACCTGCAAATGAAAACGTCGCAAGGCAAGGCCGGCTCCTTCACTCAATCGGCTGCTATGTGGGGTATAGGTACTATGATGGCTATATATATTGCTGGCGGTATCTCGGGTGCCCACTGTAAGAGGTTGTCTCCCTTTTATGAGTCGGGAAACATTCTTATGTCATTCAGGGAATCCTATGGTCTCTATCAACCTCTCCGTCTTCCGCGGCTTTCTGGCTTGTAAAGCATTCATATACATCTGCGCCCAGATACCTATAGCTATCTACGCCGTATGGATCCCCTACTGAATCCACCATGATGCGATCATGGTATGTGGTTAGGGCATAGTTGACGAGTCTGCATATAGGACTTCGATCTCGAGAAAAGGTCAACGAGCGACGGAAGTGGTACGGCTTTCTTTACCTTGCCTGCATCCTTTGCTACTCCCCAGACAGCATTCTGGGCCGACTTTACGTCCGCCGAGGTAATGAGTGGCACCGTCATGGCAATGGGCGACGACGGGGAAATACACATAGGGAAACACGCAACGCGGAGGTCCTGTAATATATAGCACACGCATCGAACTGTACTTGGTAATGAAAGCAACGACTGCCATATTGCCTTGCACGTTGACCTGTTGGTGGTGATGGCTGACTCAGCAACGACGGCGGCGTGAACATGGGGCAGCACGCCGGCCGTTAGGCTTCCCAGGCACCGCCATGGCCCCTCGCACGCTCGACGCACTGCATCTGCTCACGAATGCGATGGAGCACGGCTGAACCGCCGATAGATCGCACAAGCCGCCCGCCATGATCGGAACCAGCATCCCCGCGTATGTCTTCATCCGCACCTGCATCCTCGCCCTCCGCCTGATCACGCCCCTCTCCGTCTTCTTCTGCAGCCTCAGCATCGCCGAGCCGCCTCAAACCGCCTTCACACGCTTCCTCCTCGGCTGGGCCGTTGTCGAGACGGCCTTCTGGCTTCTCGTCTTCCTGCCCCGCAAGCGAGCGCTGCAGGCCGCGGCGCCGCACCCCCCTCCTCTCGATGGCGACGAACGCAAGGAGCTGTTCTGGAAATGCTGGGAGAGGATCCCGGAGCCCGAGGCGTACGTGTCGAGGTGGTTTTTGGGTGCACGGAGCTGGGAGGTCAGGCGTGAGAACGTCAAGGAGTTTTTCAGGTGGGCGCTACTATACAGAGGGGATGAGCAGGCCGAGGGGCAAGGCGAGGTCAGCAGGAAGGCCGAGGAGGCGAGGGAACTGGACGAGTATGCAGACGGGGTGCAGACGCTGCTTGGGAGACGCCTCGAGCCTGGGAGAGGGCCCGCCAAGTGTCTGCGCCTCACGGTAGACGAGGTCAAGATGCTGCATCGGCCCGTGGTGTGGTATCTGGTATGCCACCTGCCCTGCTTGTCGCGTCGAGTCTTGCTAACAGCAGTGACAACAGATTGTAATGGTGGTTGACACCCTCACCGCCGCCTATCTCCGCTACAACCGCTTCCGCCTTCATCGAACGCACTTCAGGTCGGCGCTCTCCATCTTCCCACCCCGCCCGGCCTCGCTCTTCACCCGCCAGATCTCTTCTGCACCCGACCTGTCCTACTGGTACCGCCCGCACACTTCGAAAACACGCCTTCCTATTCTCTTCATCCACGGCATCGGCATCGGTCTGTACCCCTACTCGCAGTTCCTCGCCGAGATAAACAAGCACGACTTGCTCGGTCCTGCCGATGGCGAAATCGGAATCATAGCTATCGAGCTCATGCCCATTAGCTTTCGTATCACACGCGGGATTCTTGACCGCGACGAAATCTGCCGCCAGATCGATCTGGTCCTGACGCGTCACGGCTTTGATAAAGTGGTGCTGGCAAGTCATTCGTATGGAAGCGTTGTGACCACTCATCTTCTGCAGGATGCAAGGACTAAAGACAAGATTGGACCGATGCTCTTGATCGATCCGGTGACTTTTATGCTGCATCTTCCAGACGTCGCATACAATTTTACAGCTCGCAAACCGCGGCGCGCGAATGAGCACCAATTGTATTACTTTGCGAGCACGGACATGATGGTTAGTCATACACTCGCAAGGCATTTCTTCTGGGCGCAGAACATCTTGTGGAAAGACGAGCTCAGAGGGCGCGACGTCACGGTCTCACTGGGCGGAAGAGATCTGATCGTCGATACCGAAACGGTGGGCCGGTATCTTGCAGGTGTGGATTTGAAAAGCGAAGACACTGATTGGAAAGATAAGGAGACTGGGGGCGAGGGTCTCGAAACGATATGGTGGTCGACGTGCGATCATGCGCAAGTCTTCGAGAGGAGAGATGGAAGAGCGAAGTTGGCGAGTGTACTGAGAAGGTATGCGGAGAAGAAGGAAGAAGAGGACGAGGACACATGGCCCTAACCTTGATACCCAAATTATCTTGAGAACAATGGCAATACGTTCTTAACTTCTTACACACTTCGCTGTTTCGATTCCCGTGACTGTGACATCACATGATGTTTGTGCTGTCATGGACCTCGGGGTTCCGACCGTTTTACTACGGGAGGAGGATCCACACTCGGCCCCGCAAGCGCCCGAACTTGGTTGAATGTATCATATTTATAACGTTGCATGCCTCATAGGAAGTGCCGGTACAAGTTCGTCATTGTTCTTGTCATTGTCCTTGTGATTCTGTTGTTCTCAAGGGCACAGTACCTACGCTGAAGTGCCCATCGCCGCTATCGTTCACTAACACGGCTGACAGGCAAATCGAGAATTGCAGCCTACCTCACTCTCCGTTCGCCATCATGCCGAATGGAAGTTGGATTCTCGGTGACCTTTTCCTGAAAGACTACGGTCATGAAGGCAGTATCAAGAAGTTGTGGGAAATGCGATGGATGTTTCCGTGTAAATTGGGCGTTTATCCTTTCCATGATGGGAAACTTGAAGATTTTGAACCAATATTCAGCGAGCTCATTGCTAAAGACATAAACGATCCATTCTCGGATGGATATACACAAGCCTTCCTCCCCACTGCGCGAGATCTTGCGAAGCAAGCGTACGATCTGGAATCCACAGACATAGAGCAGGCGAAGAAGGTCTATCTCCGAGCGAATGCAGTTTATCGACTGAGCAGATTTCCGTACGTTGATACGAACCTGAAGAAGACAGCATTCGAAGAGCAGAAGACGAACTATTTGAGGGGTGCAAAGCTTTGGGATGTGCCTATCACCGAGGTGGTCATTCCTCACAAGTATGCAAAGAATGGTGACGGCGATAAAATCCCACTCTACATCCGAACACCCAAGGGACGAGGTCCGGCCCCGACCGTACTGTTGATAACGGGCCTTGATGGCCACAGACCAGACAACACAGAACGCACGACAGAACACCTGTCCCGCGGGTGGGCAACTGTGATCTGCGACATCCCAGGTACGACGGTGGACTGCCCGGCGAATCGGCGGGATCCACTTAGCCCAGATAGACTATTCACTTCGATTTTGGAATGGATCAAAGATGAGGACGGGCTGGATGAAGACAACGTGGTAGCATGGGGTCTCTCCGCGGGGGGCTACTACGCTATCCGCCTCGCGCACACCCATGCGAATCAGATTAAGGGGGCTATTGGCCACGGCGCTGGCACGCATCACTATATTGGGCGCGAATGGCTGGAGCAAGTGCACAGGCATGAGTATCCGTTTGGTCTTGACCGCGCGTACGTTTCCAAGTATGGATACGCCTCCTGGGAAGAAATGTTGGAGAAGTGCCAGGATGAGTTCAGTCTTGTAAGTGCAAAAAACAAAGACGTTGCTGTGGTTGGTGAGGGTATGAAGAGCTGTAGATTGCTCTTGGTGAATGGAGTACTGGATGGGTGTATGCCGGTCGAGGATAGTTTATTGTTAAGCGAATATGGAAGCCCGAAGGAGATGAGGATGGTGCAAGGCAGGGCGCATATGGGATATCCAGAGGCAAATTCTTTTGTGTATCCTTGGATGGAGAGCATACTCACTTCATAGATAGCACAAGAACCATTTCAGCAAGTAAACACCCTTTGATCGGAGGGGTAAAAGTCAGAAAGGTGTGTCTTGACTAATGGGATAAGAAGATTAGGCTCTGTTTTGAGTCATCATCATCATGCATAAGCATCTTTTGTTTACTTTTTGCAATTCGGTAAGTTTTTCACTAGTCATCAATTCTATGAGCCATTCAACAGCCAAAATGTAGGTGGCGTATGATACAGCCATACCCTGAGGCCGACTCATTCATATGCCACCTCTCGACCATACGCCTCCCTGAGAAACCTTTATGCCAAACAAACAGTGTGTCTGTTAGTTCAGAGAAGTAGATGAAGGAGATCGCTTCGCCCCGGTTACCAAAATATTCCAAGCAAATGCATATGGTACTTCGAACAAATCTTAATTGATATTGGACTTTCCCCAAGAACCAAACTGTAGCTGTCACTCTGATAGAAGTCTCCCTCCAGTGCCTGCACCACATGACTACTTTCAAACATTGTACGTAAGGAACCTTTACATGGAAGCCAATTTCCTTGATACAGAATGCCAACGATAGGTTGGTTTCTGCCCCTCGTAAAGTTTCAAAACTTTGGAGGACTACAACGGTATTGAAAAGAATGTAGCTTGACATTCCCACGAGTGTAATGATCACTCCAAGGCTGAATAATCTGAATAGCAAAAAGGGTAGATGATAAGTGAGCTTCATTGACCATTATCCTATCCAACCGGTGACACGATTCGCAAGGTCAGAGACGTAGGAATCTGTAGCACCGCATCCATCACTAAGATCACCTTCATTAACCTTGCCACTGTTGTACTCACGCAGAGCAGGGAAGACGGACTCCCTACTCCATTTGTTGCCCCAGTTGTTCATGTTCTTCTTGAAATGTTTTGTGCCTCCACAGATCATCGAAGTAACATCTACCTGCATGAAGTAAGTATATGTTATTGATTGATAGAGTGACACCTACTTGGCTCAGGCCATGTTGTCCAGGAAACCCGGGACAGCCACCACACTGCATCAATCCTGCGGTAGGCATTCCGCCACTGTAGGTCGTAATCACTCCAACATCTCCCCAGGATTCTTGCATGATCATCCCCAGAATAAGCCTACGGTCCACATGGTATTTGTTGGCGCAGCTATCGATAGCTTCTTTGATATAGATGACATCGGTTTCGGTGTTTCTGCTGGAAGACAGGTGCTCTTTGTTGACTAATGATCGACAGAGGAGTAAGTAGATTATTTCAATCAGATATGATTCGAGCCGACGAGCAAATAATCAAGGTCATATGGATTTCGCCGAGAGAAATATACTCACGATTCCACATAAAATCGTATCTAGTCCACTTGCCAACATTGGGGAATTCCTGTGCAGGTCCTGAGAATTTTCTGTACTTGGCGCTGCGTTCGGACAGGCGTTCGACATCGTCATCAATATTGGATAGAGACGTGGCATTAACAGGGTGCTGCATCGACGGTGTGATGAGACAGTAGACCACAAGTAGGGTATACAAAGAAAGAAGAAGTTTCTGTCCCTGCCTTAAAGGTCAACCTGATACTCATGTACACACGAGTCTGATTCAATAGTTCTCAAGCATAAAATAGTCAATATAGTTCCTACGGCTACTTACCATGGTTGATGGACAGGCTAAGCTTGGGGTTGAGATTGGGTGCACCTTCGAGAGGTGATAGAGTGCTCATGATGGAAGATTATCTAGTTACTAAATCACACTTTTAGCGCCGGATCAATTGATAGGTATGTGTGGAGATTAAGGTGAATCTGTGATAAAAATGTGTATACTACTGAGATCTGGATTTCTTTGTATTCAGCCGCAACGAATACTCTATCGGGCTTCGCGAGTTTCGCTATGGACAAAGAATCAAAGACAAACAAAGATCTTGATTGCAAAAAGACCCTGACCGCCACTGTGAAACGCAATGTTATGATAAAGGCCTCCAATAAATTGCGCATATAATGTTCCCGCCCTGGCAGACATCCAGGCCTGAGTCTATGATCATGGCGTGAGAAGAAGTGATCATAAAACTCGAGTAACTCCACATATACCAAAAATCAGGTTATACTATTGAATGGGTCTGGTTGCCATCTTAGTGTAGCCGAAACTAGGAATGCGCATTGCTTTGCCTTGCCCATTAATCTCTCAGTTGTTCGCTAAGACGGCAAGTGGCCGCTGTTCCATTAGCTAATTTCACTCAAAAGATATCTTCTACGTTTGGATAAGCGCCAGGGCCCAGGTTTCAGTGAGGCCATGAGGAAAATTCAATGTGTTTGCTACTTTTGGCTTCCATCGCACTGAAGGGAACGCTCAAATTGAGACCTTGTCGTTACGTTCGCGGGATTCCCGGAAACGGTCAGTTTGTCATGTTTTGTCCTGCACTTGGTCGTACTTGAGTTGAATCGGGTTGCCGGATGTAGATGTTTGCTTGATGCGCGCGATCAATTAACACGGCATTCGTAAATTGGTATACGTTTGTAGTCGTGCAAGACTACCCAATAGATTCCACGATGAGCGCGGATGCCATGCTCATTTCATTTTCAATGCGTGTAAATGCCCGTTTGACCGTTGGCCTTGGTGGTGGAGAAGCCCACCGCTTCCGCCGAAACCGGTCAATTTAGGAGCTTCTTCTTGACCCGCTCCAGTACATAAATGGGGCTCTATGTCTCGTATAATATCTCTTAACCCATTTCCTATTCATTCTCCTATCTATATTCTCCACCAAAAAGCACACCGTACGATATACCCTGTTCGTCTTGTTTCCTACATCACCAACATGAAACTCACCACGTTCCTTGCGGTACTCCTGGGCTTCGTGCTCTCCGTGTCGAGCGCTGCTATTCCAGAGGGCGCAACCGCATTCAATCAGAGAGATTACCAGCCTGGCGGCCCCGGTAGCCTCGACAACGGTTCCGAAGATCATCCGCTCTGCGGTGCATACGCCTGGTGGGACAATGAGCACTGGAGCCAAGTTGATCTCTGGGAAACCCGCACATGCCTCAAGCTTGATCACGATGCTGGCAGAGTCAACGTTGCAGATTGGGGCAGATGCGAGCTCTGTTTCTTTTTCCCGTCAGTAGACTCTTGTGCGAACAAGGCTGTACATGAGAACTAATAGCGGGCAGAACCAACAATTGCAGCGGTCACGAGACCCTCACCATAGATAATCAGCGCGGCTGGCGGGACACCAAAGGCCATGTATGGAGCTACTACTGTATGTTGAAATGAGCTTCTGGTCCACACAGCGTACGTATTCTTGTAGCTTCTTCTGTTGATAGCTATGCTAATCATAGCGTGCAAGCGTGGTGTTATTGACTGCTCACGGATAGGTCGGGGGACTGGAAGACATTTGTGGAACTAAAAGCGGAAGAGCAGGCACAGGTGTCATATCACTGGCAATCTCTAGTGTTCTATAAACTGTCTTACATCTAGTGGATGCTCTTAGGGACACAAAGAATGCTTATCTGGTGAATTCAAGCAGCCATACTCTTTCTCGTAATATTCAACATTGTTCACAGATCATTGCTCGCTTAGTAGAATGTATAACGTTTCGGGAGGCTGAGGCTAAGGGCCCCGTATACCACCTACTATCTTTCCTTCTCCAAACAACCCCACGGTCGCGAGCATCCAGCTGATGCACTCCTTAGAGTTGGAATATTTGCTGAAAACAGACTGCAAACGTCTGTTTGAAAAGGTCCAGCTGCGGGAGGCGCCAAGCGGTACACCATGTCGATTTCTAGTGTGTCGTAAACAAGAAATAAGGTCATGTGATGTCGTCTGCCGGGCGTGTCCACACCTTCCCCGTGTTGAGCTTGTAGCCCCTCCCAATTTCACCCCGCTCGCACCTTCTCACGGCACTCAACCAACACCACTTTCAAATTCCGCCAATCAACATGAAATCGTCAAGTGACGTGGAGCTAGGTGCAGACATAGAGAGCAAACAGACCGTCTCCCATCTGCCTAAACAGCTCACCGCTCCCATTGAGTCACGCAGGCTGCCCCAGTCTGTGGGGGGGAAATGCATTTTCGACTTTCTGGGCTTACCAGCAGGTAGCATAGCACCTTCTCTGTTTGAATCTGAACATGGAACTAACCGAAAACTCAGAGCTCCGCAACATGATATACAACTATGCAACCACTCTCGTGCATGATCCACAGGGTGATCGGGTATCCCTCATCCATCAGCAGCAAGGAGAATACCGCGATTTTACAGGCCTCCCGCATGTCTGTAGAGCCATTCATAAAGAGTACAGCACGACCTTATCCCGAAATACCAAAGTCACTGTCTGGTCGGAGGACGTGAGGGCATACATCGATGCGTTCTACACAGACCGCGATGGATCGTTGAAGCATGGCGATTTGCAGGTGACGTATACGGCTTATGGAGAACCGATCGTTGGAAGCGGACTTCGTGACGACTGGAGCTACGAGTCACCCAAGCTAGACGTACTAGAGCTACTCAGGCTCCAATGTCGTCTGCCTCAGATACGTATTTCGTTTCTCTGCTACTGTTTGAGCTTCGTCAACACGAAGCCAATGTATTGGGATGCACTGACTACTGACTTCAATGAACTTTTCTCTGCGACATTAGTCGAGGGCCCTAATTTATCCGGCACAGATCCTCTACCTTCCATCTCACCAGATATAGTCAAATATCTTGCCGATAAGACGGGCTATGAACTCTGGATAACCTCACGCTGGCCAAACCCAAGACAGGACATTTCTCATTATCCTGCTATAATACTCAACATCAAGTATGACGCCTTCAAAAATCCTACTTTACCATTCGCAGAGGGATGGCGTAGTAGAGACGCACTTGCGGAACTCGACCACGTGCTTTGGAACGTTGATGAGCTAGTTGAATCAGAACATCCCAATCCTCGATACGATTTAAACAACATGATGTCATTTCTGGTCAGTACAGGGCTTGATGACAGGTGGGCTAGCCAGTGGTTTCTCAATTTCCGACGCGAGTACACAGGGCCTCAGATCGGCAATATGTCAAAGGCTTCTAAAGGTCAGAAACACATTCAAGGCACAAGGAATACCTCGGAAGCGAACGATGTGCAGAGTGCAAATTTGATCGGTAATGCAAACACAGCGCAAGTTGAGGATATGGCGCAGGAAGATCATGTGACTCGGGCACGTGGTGAACAGGCCAACGCATCTGTCACTGTAGACATGTCTCTTCAGCTCTTTACTGATGTGGGCACACTGACGGAAAAAGAGCTGAAAGAGCACCCTACTGTTCCTGCCCTGCAGCCGGTGCAATGTGTAGACATAGCGGATGATGATGAGATTCCAAGCGTCTTCAAAGAACTGCTAAAGGAGGCCGGGTTCACGCCTGAGGGCGAACCCCTACCGAGGAAGAAGAACAACTTGGATGAAAACTCAATTCCGATCATTGAACCCAAGCCGATCGAGAGGTGAAGCCATTTTGGCGAAGAGTTTCTAAGCAGAAGTAACACACGGGGGTAATTCCTCTTTGTGTAATTTTACCACTGCTAAGAACGAAATATGCGAGGAGCCCAGGGCGTGATGTACAGACACTGAGCCAACGGTATGCAGAAGGAGGTTTTCCTATTCGAGCCTGAAACTTGGATGCCACTAGACTGGATTATATCCGCTGGGTTATGGGTTGTATATCCGATAGAGGCTGGTGCCACATATACGTGGCTTAATACGGAATTTGAGGTAGCATTAGGATGTTTTGTGCATATGGCGTTCGATATTGCCTATCGTCCATAGATTGTCACGGGATGACAGCCGGGTGATACAATCATTGTAGAATCTACTCGAAGTCCCACGTTGCCCTGACTCTTGTTTAGTCTTTCGCTTCGTCTTCTCTTCTTTTGTTTTACCCTTTTGCTACGCGCCTTATCATACGTAGGCTAGATGGGGTCGATCCGCGCGACCCGCAAGGTTTGCAGTCTGATTACTCATATCGTGTGGCGGGAATGGGGGCCTCAAGGCTACAATTAGTATATGTCCAGATTTTTCCTACTCAAGGATGACAATATCTGTCCCGGATTCTATACTGGCTTCCCCTCCGGCGCAAACCCCCAATCCCTTTCGAACTGCTCCCACCCGCCCACCGGCTCTTCGCACATCTTCAAGTCGCTAATTACCATGTCATAATATCCTTCTTTCGGTAGTGTCCCCTTACATACTGTCCCGCCCATTGCAATGTTGATCAGAATCCTAAAGTCCTCCATTCTCCTGATGCCCTGTGGAATTATGGCCTTCTGCACCGGCCGCCCGTCGATGTACCATATCATGCGCCCCCGCCAATTTGGTATACCCTCTTCTTCTATCCATGCAAAACCATACGTATGCGGGCGAGAGGCGAGATCATGGAGTGGTGTGGTGATGACTTGGTGCTTGTTATGATCTTGGGCATTGTAATGGCCCCAATGTAAGCAAGTATGGTTTGTCATCTCGCCCTGCCAGCTCTCACAAATATCCACCTCGCCGTCGCCAGGCCATTGGAAGGGATCCTTTGGCAACATCCAGTACGCAGGCCACACGCCCTCTGCACTCGGGGGCAGTATCGCCGCACTAAGATATCCTCTTGGGCGGGACAGCGTCTGGTGCGACGTCAGCCGTGCACTTGTGAAGCTCCCGTTTTGGACCAGTCCGCGTACGATAAGGCGGCTGTCGTGATGGAATGAGTTCGCAGGAGAGTCGGTGTAGTTTTGCTTTTCATTGTTGCCCCAGCCATGGTCGCCAAGCTCATGGCGGAAGTTGTGAGATACAGGTGTGTTTGCATCAAAGGTAGGCATCCAGTAGACCTTCTCAGTGTGCGGGGGCGGAATATTTTGAGGTGGGGGTGGATTGGATATCGGGCGGTTTGGAGGGATGGCGGGGGGAGCGGGCGAGTGCGGTTTGCTATGCTGCGGGACGGGTGGTGGACCAAAACCTTGCTGTGGTGGCGGCGGACCCCATTGTTGCTGCGGTGGCGGCCCCCATTGGTGTTGAGGAGGACCCCATTGCTGGTTCGGAGGAGAATATTGTTGCGGAGGGTATGGGGCGCCTGCGTATTGAGGCTGCTGGCCTGGATAGCCTTGATAAGGGGCTTGGCCAGGGTAGCCTTGCTGGTTGTGGGATGATGAGTGCTGGTTGGTGTATTCTTTGACCTTTGCTTTGCCTTTTTCGAAGAGCTTATTGAAGGAGCTGGACATGGTGATGGCGATGATTACGAGTCGTGAGAGACCAGCGGGGATAGCGGCCTGACGCGTTCTGCGACCGACGCGTGGTGGGGCACGAGCTGGCCAATGACGTCACCGGTCGACTCAACACCATGAAGCCGCGCCAACGCGCACCCGTTAAGCGCCGCCTGGGGCTCCACCTCAGTCAGGCTTGAACAAGACTATCCTCATCTCTTCCCATGGCGAACAAACGCCGGCAGTTCCATCGTACTTTCTCGTGCTCTATCGTTACTGGAAGAACACACGTGAATGACAAGATTTGGTTAGGATCTAATCAGCATGAAGAATCATTCATATCTGGGTATACTACATAGGTTCGCCATCGTACAGGTTTACGTTGCAAGCCGTCATGTCATCAAGGGTATCGTGAACGCGACAATTTCATCGCTCCGGTATCGCCATGCAGTCCGTTGCGCCGGGACCTCAATCCTCTGTCATGGAAAATGACATCCAGCACGCCGCCTTTCAAGATCCGTTGCTCAATCCTTAGTTCAACTTCTTGTTCCCAACCTTGACCGTATTGCCCTGGCTGCGCTGGTACTGCAGGAATCCGAAGAAGGCGAGCGCCAGGATAGCGAGCATGGCGATGTTGCCTGCATGCATGTAGGTTAGACCTCACTCTTGGTCCAGTCTTGGGCAAAATGGTGGGTCTTTCGACGACACATTGTGGCCTGCTAGGCGATGCAGTACCCAGGCCTGTGTAGGGAGGGTAGACTTACCGAGCACGAATTGCACAATACCACCCGCAAGGTCGACCAGTCCCTTGAAGAACTCAATAACGAGATTGATTGCGCCGGTGAAAAAGCGCAGCACAAACGCGAGCGTCTGCTGCGCAAGGTCACCCGCCGTGGTGAAGAGGGACCATACGACTTCGACAAGTGACTTGGCGAGGTCCGAGAGGGAAGAAATGATGGAAGACATGTTTTCGAGCTGTATTCTGTGTGTAGGAACGTGATGTGAAGGTCGGCGATAGGGCGCGGGTGTGTTTGTTTGGAGTAGTCAAGGCAGTGGGCATGTAAGCTAGTTATGGTACGCGCAAACTGCAGGTGCCGATGATGTCGTTGCTACCTCATAAGCTCGCCGTGTGTCACAGGTGGCAGCAGGAATCCATCTGGGCGAGGCTTGAAAGAGTGGCTGGGAGAATGTTGTTTGGTTGGCGTGGGTGAATGCGGCACGCCATCGCGCATCGTGGGTATGACGTAGTCTGCAGATGCCGGGCGCATCGATGGCTTTGGAAAATGTTGCATTGGCGTCGCCCAGCATTTACGAACAGAATCGACATTGCGATTGTTGATGCAAGCCTTTAAAATCAAAACCCAAGAGATCGCTTTGTCTACAAATTCTGCGAAAGCGGGGATACACCCGTGATTATCGCAGATGAACTGGCTATCCGGGCACTTCAACGAAGTAGCGTGAACAATATCATGTGACGATGACTTGCTTGGCGTGATTGGATTCATAAAAGTCGAGAATTCAGAGGAACTCAAATTCGACAGACAGCGAGGCCGAAGTCATCAAAACCATCTTCCAAAAAGCACAAGAGCTGTTATCAGTAAACATCGTAACCTTGCCGTTACCTATATCGACGACCGTATCTTCAAGTCGTCGAGCAGTTCAAGCATATTATCAGCTTTAATCCAGTATTTATTCGGGCATGCTGGCATTGCTACGTGTTAGGCAGGCTGAATTTCGTGTTTTCGCAGCCAGACCGCCCAAGCGCCTACCACTACTACGACTTACAATCGGGACCGTGAAAGCTCCGAAGGGTCGCTGCGTGGATCTGTTATGACGTGAGAGAAATTGAATCATTCAAACATCTCCTAAAGGAGCGTCCCTTGAACCCTATGAAGCTATGGCTACAATCCTTCTAGGCATCGGTAATTTGGATGGATGTCCAGAGCCTTAAATCCGCAAAGTCCTTCTCCCACCCGTGTTAAGCGCACCAATATCACAATGTGCTATTAGCTACAAATGGTCGAGCTATCAAAGCATAAGAAGCGCTACATGTCTCGATTGAAGGCGCGGAAGTCACAGGCTGCATCATCATGATACTACTTCTTTTCACCGCTCTGTTCTCTCTGGTCTCGGCCTCGGTTCAGAAGCGCGCTACTGCGCAACAGCTTGCGACCTTTCCTGGCTTTGCTGAAAATATCGCAGTCCGCCACAATGGTCACATTCTCGTGACATCTCTCTCAACTTCATCCATTCAATATTTCAACCCTACTGGGCCAAATGCGACAACGCCGCTCCCGGCCATCCCGGGAGCGAATGGTGTCAGTGGCATCGTCGAGCTGGAGAAAGACTTATTTGCGGTTGCAGCAGGCATTTGGAACATAACCGAACGACGTGAAACCAATGCATCGGTTTGGACGGTGGACTTCCGGCACTCGTCACCTACGCGGCCCGCTTTCAGAAAGATTGTCGATGTCCCTGAAACGACAGCCTTGAACGGTTTTACAGCGATACCCCGAACTTCGATCGTGCTTGGGTCGGATTCAGCTATCGGAGCGATCTATGCCATAGATATCACTAAACAAACCTACTCGAAAGTTATTCAAGACAACGCTTTGGCGCCAGTAGGCTCCGCACCGGCTCTTGGCGTAAATGGGATCAAAGTTCACGACTCAAACCTGTATTTTGCCAACAGTGGTACAGGCCTCTTTGGACGTTTCCCAATAACACGCGCTGGAACGGCAACTGGGCCCGCACAAACAGTATCTCAGTTCAATGGCTCAACTTTCTCGGCTATTGATGATTTCTCGGTCGATAAGAACGGGAATGCATATATCTCATTCCACCCGAATACTATATTCAAAGTCGATGGTCATGGCCACCAAGAAGTCATTGTTAGTGGGGAACAAATACTGGACCCAACAAGCGTAGTGCTAGGGCGTGAGGGTCGGAAGGGTCCAACGGTTCTTTATGCCTCTGTGAACATTTTGGGAACCGATATCATTGGTGGGATTGCTGCTATCAATCTATGAGGACATCTTGCTCGCTGGACTTATGCAGCTCTATCTAGTCACCCCACGGAGCGCACGAAAACATAGTGTTGACGATGTGTCGTCACAAATGAGAACCTTTGTAATAGACAGCAATTTCTACGTCTCTAAATATCGCTTGAGATTATTTCCTGTCACGCGACTCCCATACTACCTTCCACGCTAGATCTGTTTAGATTGGAACTGGATTCTTTGTGAATGTAAAAACGTCGACTCAAGAGGAATTGCAGCATAAGCCTCAGGCATCCGATGGCACTTCAACTGAGATATGAAGCACATGGCCCCACTCACTTAAATATTTAGTCAAGATTGACACGAGCTTTTGGTTGATGTATTACAACAGGTGCCAGCGTAAGAAAGACAACTTGACTGGCCGATTGCCGTCGAAATCTCATGCGTGAACTTCTTATCCCTCCTACGCATTGTTTTAAATTCAATATTGATGGCGGATGGATATCTGTCGCTGTTGTCGTACGCGTAGCTTGACTTGCGTGCCCCTGACAGCCAGCCACGCAGTGTTTTTGGCTCGCTTGGCACGATTATTGTGGGCCTTGGATGCGCATAGCGTTGAAAATACGGCCACTCCGTTCTAACTAGGCAATCTCCATCACTAACCTTTCGTGGTGGTCTCTAGCTACGTGTGGCCTCTGTTGATGTCGCGTCATGGGCGCGAAAGATGAAGCTGATGCGCAATCTGCTCGCTTTGAAGATCCTGAACACCAGCAACTTTCAAGACATCTGATTTGATACGGCCAAAAGATATTCCAGCAAAGCCATCAAGGGCGAAAATGTCTGAAAATGAACAAATGCGTTCCTGCAGAAGCATATCGCGTCGCTTAACGTACTTTCTTGAACACCCTCTTTCGGCATAGTATTTCGATGGTGGGCATCAAGCACGTTCGTGGCTTGCGCAGCTGGTCAGTAGTCAGGGACACACGGAGTGCCCGCTCAAAAACGGATGGGCCTATGGTCATAATGAATATAGAAAAGACTATGCTCTCTTTTCTTCTTATTCTCTTTGCAACGACTTTTACCGTTTGTTCGCAGCCCTGTAGGGTCTTTCTACTGACATTCTTTTAGTACTAATTCAGTCACTCTTTATGCACGTATTTCTTATCTAATTTCAAAGATGCCGACCTCATCATTCCTTTTCAAGGCCGGTGCTGCCTTGTCCGCTGTTTCGGGCACTGCTCTTGCAGGCACACCCTACAGCACATCTTACACGATACAAGATCAGTACAAAGGAGTGGATTTCCTGAAGGGTTTCGATTTTTATGATGGGTCTGACCCTACCAAGGGTTTTGTCACGTATGTTTTCTACTTCTCTTATCAAGGCACAGAAAAGTTAACAGTTACAGTTATGTAGACAAGGAGACCGCGGAGAATACTAATCTGATATCATCAGTTAATGGTGGACAATACATCGGTGTAGACCACACTACCCCCTACTCGGTCAATGGTCCTGGTCGCAGAAGTGTACGCATAGAGACCACAAACACCTACAACGAGGGTCTCTTCATCCTGGACCTCAAGCATATGCCCGGAAATGCCTGCGGCAGTTGGCCAGCCTTCTGGTCAGTAGGTAGTATTCCCCATCCCAGCAACCATCTCTGGTGAGCCCCTCCGTTAATTCCTGCCAGGTGACAATTGGCCGACACAAGGAGAGATCGACATCATCGAGGGTGTAAACATGCAAACAGCCAACCAGATGGTCCTTCATACCGACACCAACTGTAGTGTAAACGGGCTTGGTCAGACTGCTTTCCAGAACCGGTACAATTGCGCGGTCGATGGACCTTCGAATACGGCAGGCTGTGACAGTCTCGCCGTTGAGGCGAATACCTTCGGCAGCAGCTTCAACAATAACGGCGGAGGAGTATATGCCATGGAATGGACCGACGAAGCGATCAAGATCTGGTTCTTTCCGCGAAATGTCATTACCGCTGGACACCCCGTCACTGTTGAACATCCAGATACATCACTGTTTGGCATACCCACAGTAAACTTTGAAGGCGCGTGCAATATCAAAGAGAGGTTCAAGAACCATCGTTTCATCTTTGATACAACCTTTTGCGGTGACTGGGCTGGTGGCGTGTACGGCAACAGCGGCTGCCCACAGTATGCAGGTCTCGCTCCCGTAGAGTCCTGCAAAAAGTTCGTGGCAGAGAACCCGGCCGCCTTCACTCAGTCATACTGGTTAATCAACTATTTCAACACATATACTAGGGACCATTCAGTTGTTTCTAGCTCATCCTCGATCGCATCGAGCACGGTTTCCACTCTATCCACATCGAGCACGGCTTCCACTCTATCTACATCAAGCAGCTCGTCCTCAGTCACTGTCAACAACACCATATCCTCACCTCCTCATGCCATCGTGACTCCGAGCAGTGGTCCAGGAGCTCGTGCCAATGCTACTGGCACCGGTAGCCCCTACCTACCGACCGTGTCATCGCACTACCCATTATCTTCAGGTGCCTCATCCGCCTTTGGCATCGGTACACCATCAAATGCGACCGGAACCAGAGTCTATCACATCCCCACTCTGTCCTCTCAAATATCAGGGCACGGATTGCAAACGTCCTCTACCAAAGTCTCCAATAACGTCAACACAGTCTTCACTCCTGCTCCGTACGGTTCCTCCCCTCACGGAGCCGGTAGCGATGGCGAAGGCTATGAAGCCAGCGAAGTCACCCTTACAACGGCATACACAACTGCTTATATCGACATATGTTCAACGGGCTACACAACAAAAACAGCGACGCAGACTGTCACGTACTTGGCAAGTCCTATCTCCACTGAATCCGCGGCCTCATATCCAGCGGGTGGGTTAGTGCCGGGCATGACCGTCACAACGAAAGTGTGCACGGCATGTGCTGCGACACCAGTCACCGTGACGCTCACCGTTCCATATACTCCAACGGGTGTTGCAGGACACTCCACTGCATATGGCCATGAGACTGGGAACGTGTACAGCAGTGAAGTCGAAGATCATGGAAAGGCTAATGAAATTACCTCGTTGGCGGGGTATAAGATCGTTCTACCTTCAGATGTGCCGTCCAATAGCGCATTAGGGGGAGTGAGTGAAGGTGTGCAATCCGCTGGGCCGGCTTCTTCTGCTGCACCCTACGCCAGTAAGCCTGTGGAGGGCGAGAGCAAGTACAACAGTACGGGCGGCAACAACACAGTTCCGTATGGTACTGCCACTTCCGTGGTGGCTGGACAGGCTAGCAAGACGCCCGCGTCGAGCGCCGAGTACTTCACTGGCGCCGCCTCCAGTCAGCGGCTGAGTGGATTGATGGTTGCCGGTGTTGTGTTTGCTGCCGTTTTGCTAATGTGAGCACTTGACATGTAATTTGGAATGTGTCTATGTAGCGTATTCCGTAAATATCCACTAATATTAATGTATAATACGAGTGAGGACATGTTAGACTGGTTCCGTCGTGCAGATCCAAACGCCCAACACTTAGCACATGGAAGCGGTTTATAATAACATCCACCCTGGTTAAAGAATCTCTTAGATGCAAAGGAAAGGCTGAAACAGGAGATCAATAGAGAAAAGCAAGTAACGGAGGACAGAGATTCGCTGCAAACAACAAGTCACTTGAACACGCAATTGGTCGATATCGTGATATTATGTGATGGGTCCGAACTAGGAGCGGTGTGATCGTCTTGGTGTTTTTGCTGATGGGGAGAGACGGGAGTGAGGCGATGAGCTCAAGGTGTTTCCTTGTAGCGTGAAACCATACCGACGAGCAGTTTTGATAAAGGCGATGTCGGCAGTATCGGTCTCCCTTTTTACCACGAGCATCACGTGAAGCGACGCACAGGGCCCCTGGGCACCGCAGTATGCTCAGGTAGGCACTGTATGAACCGTGTCTTGACTGGCTGCATGGTGCATTTTCGAAGCGCTGCTGGAGCCAACGTGTGCTCCCGTCAATGGGCAGAGGTGCGTCGGGGAGTGGGATGGATGTGCTGGCGGTGGTTTGCTGTCTCACCCCGGTCAGAGACATGGATCAGGAAGCACCCCACATATGCACGAACAGTACATATATCTGGACCCGTCGTGTTCCTCGTCAGTAAATCGATTCCAACCCAGACAGATTGCTCGCCGCGGGCCTAGCTGGAGCCATGGAGTCGCCGCCTCGGCCTACTGCAAGCGAGGAAGAGTCTACAAAAGCGCCCCAGAAACCATCTCGCGCCCACCCATCGCCCGCGTCGCCCGCCCGCCGGAACATGGCCTCGAACAAGGACCCTGTGCCTCCTCGCCGGCCCACGACCGTCGTAGGCGCGGGAGCAGCCGCCCGCCGGCCAGCTGCGTCGACTACCACGCGGACCTCGACGACCGCGTCCAAACCCTCGGCCACGCGCACCGCGGCGGCGGGCTCCAGCTTGAACAAGCCGCCGACGCGTCCGGCGCCCGGCACCGTCGTCAGGAAGGCGGCTTTGGCATCCAAGTCGGACGCAGAGCCGGACCTGTCCTCTGTCACGTCCGGCGACGAGAACAAGAAGCCCACGGCGCGTCGAACCACGCTGGCGTCGGGCACTGCGACCAGATCCTCCCCTGCGAAGGCCACCACCACACGCCCGCCCGCTTCCTCGACGACGGCGACGGCGACGGCAAAGCGTCCCCTAACTACGCGGCCCTCGGTCGACGGCGCTGCGACACGAACAACTCCTCGCGCGTCCCTGTCGTCGTCGACACGGAGCGCAACCACCACTACACGTCCTGCCGCCTCCACTACGAGGGCAGCGCCAGGAACAACGACGAGGGCGCCTCTCTCCCATGCAAAGAAGCCATCTGTGCCCGCTGCTGCCCCTGCACCGACCCCTGCCCCAACAAACAGCATCCCCGAAGAGGAGTGAGTCTTGCGCTCCACGTTCTTAACCCACATGCTGATCTCGACAGTACCGCCGAACTTGTCATACCCCCCAAGAGTGATCGCCTCAAAGACCAAGCTGCCTCCGATGCCGAAGTTGAGACGCGAAAGAGCGCCTTGGGGCCCGTCAAAGCTGCCCTTGCACGGTTGGGCGAGAAAGACGAATCGGCTCGGCCCGACACTGCGCCCTCGGGCCCAGTCACAGACAGCGAGCTTGATACGAAGCGGCGAAGTGCACAGGTTATGCACGAGTTCTTCAAAGAGACAAACATGCGCGAAAAGCTGCAGGAGCAATGCGACGATCTCAACAAGGAGGTAGATGGCCTACAGGCAGAACGGACAAAGCTGAAGAAGCAATTGGCTGAAGCTGAAGCCGCCATCGCCGAGAAGGACAAGGTCATTGCAGACGCAGCAAAGTCATCAGGATCCGACCAGTCTGCCCACACTACACTAGTAGATGAGATGGAGAGAAGGTTCGCCCTGGAGACAAAGGAGATGGAGCAGCAGAGCCAGAAGTTGCAGGAGGAAAAAGCTGCTGCTCAACAGAAGGAGGCAGAAGAGACCAAGCGCGCCGCAGAGCTTCAACAGGTGTTGAGCCAGCTCAACGAAGACCTAGAGAAGCAGGGCGCCGAATGGGATGCAGAAAAGAAGAAGCTCGTCGATCAGCAAACACAAATTGAGATCTTGAAGACCGAGCTGGTCGAACTGCGGGACGAAAGAGACGCACTGAAACAGCAATTAAACGATGCGCAGGCTACTCTGGACTCCTTACAGACCAAACTCGCCGAGGTCGAACAGACGCACACAGGCGAACTCATATCACGCGACGAGCAGATCAACGAGCTTTCACAGTCTGTGAAAGACCTGCAAGCTGAAGTGGCCGCGTCAGAACACAAGCACAACGAAGCATTGGAAAAAGCACAGGATTCGTTCGAATCAAAGTCCTCAGAGTCGTCCAAGCTCGTGGAAGAGCTCCAGGCTAAGGTAGAGTCTTTACTCCACGAACATACCGACGAACTGCGCCAAAAGGATGAGGCCATTGAGTCTTTTGAAAAAGCGAACAAGGAGTTGCAAGAGCTTTCCGAACAACTTCGAAACCGCGCCGATCAAACTACCACCGAATTGCAGGAAGAACGTAGCGCACACAGCGATGCAATTGCCGCTAAGATTGCCGAATTGCAGAAGAGCCATGAGGAAGCATTACAGAGTAAAGAAGGCGAAATCTCTCATCATGTAGAGGCCGTTGATCACCTCCAAGAACAGATCAAAAGCTTGCAACAGGGCGAGGCTGACGGGGCCAAGATTGCTACCGAACTCAATGAACAGATTGAAGGATTGAAGCGATCACACGAAGAAGCGCTTAAGATTAAATCCGACGAGAACGATGAGCTTCTTAAGCAATTGGACGCCATTAATGATCAGTTGAGTGGTGACACGGCTGAAATAACAAGATTTAAAGACGAGAATGAGGCGTTCCGCAAGACCATTGCAACGCTGGAACAAGTTTCGGAACAAGAGAATCAGCAGCATGCAACCGCGCTTTCCAAAGTCCAAGCTGAGTTGCAAGAGGCGAAGCAAAATATCGACTCACTGCGATTAGAGATCCAAAGTATTCAGGAACGGGCAAGGAAAGATTTACTCACTCTCGGCGAAGACCACGATGCCGAAATCGACTCACTTCGCGCAGACCTGGAAGGAGACGCCAAGAACCGCCTCGAGGAGTTGCAGGCCAAGTACGATGTTCTTGTTGCAGATAAGAATGTCACTTTGGAGCAACATGAAAAGACACTCGCTGAACGGGCTTCTGCGCTGGATGCTGCAAACCAAGAACTAGCCACTCTTAAGGAGAGTTCCGGTTCCGCCTCGCAAGAGCTTACCGATGCGCTGTCGCGACTGAAGCAACTCGAAGACGACAAATTTGCAAGCGAGGAAGCTCATGCTGCATCACAGAAATCGCTCGTAGATTTGCAGACTCAGATTGACTCGTTACTTGAAGAAAAGTCTGCCGTTGAAGAGGCTCATGCATTGTCTCAGAAGGTCGTTACAGACCTCCAAGCGCGCCACGATACGCTTGTGGGTGAAAAGTCCGTTGCTGAGGAAGCCCATCAAACCTCCCAAAAACTCGTTGCAGACCTTCAATTGCGCCATGATAACTTGCTCGAAGAAAAGACAGCTGCTGAAGATGCACATAGCCGTGCCATTGATGCCTTGAAGCAAGAATCTGAGAGTGCATCAAAGCAACTTTTGGGTGAACTGCAGGAGAAGTACGACGCACTTGTGGAGGAGCAGCGCAGCATTCACGGGACACACCAGAACGAACTGCAGAAATTGACAGACGAGCGTGACGCACTCTCAGCTCAAATTTCTCATGTGGAAAAGAAATATGATGCTGTTCTCTCTGAGAATCTTGCCGACCAAGAGGCGCATAACAAGGCACTGACCCAACAACGAGTGGAGATTGAAGAGGCGCACAACAAGGCTTTGACTGATCTTCAGGTAGAGGTTGAGAAGAAATTTGAATCGCTACTCGAGGCTCTGCAGTCTGACCTGTCTGCTATGGAGCAGCAAAAGAAAGCTGCCGTGGAAGAAAAGCAATCTGCATTGGAAGAGCTTATCGCTCTGAAGAAGGATATTTCCTCACGCGATGACTCTGCCCAGGCCACTCTAATACAGCTCACCGACAAATATGAAAACCTTGTACGCGAGAAAGCAGCTGCTGAGAACGATCACGAAGCCGCAATAGTCCTATTGCGGGATTCTTTGAAAGAAGAGCACGAAAAGGCTGCCTCTGAGCTACAAGGACAATGTGAAAGTCTTCAAGCTAAGCTCACCCAGGTCGATCAGGAGCACAGTGACGCCATTGCGCTGCTGAGGGAAGAACTGAACGACGGTCACTCCAACGACTTAACCAATCTCAAGAAAACTCTAGAGGACCTGCAGCACAAGCACAATGATCTCACCGAGCAAAAGCAGTCAATGGAGAAAGCCCATGAAGATGCAATCGGAGAGCTTATGGTGGGTATGGAAGCAAGCATGAATGATGCAGTCCAACAACTCCAGAAAAAATACGATGCACTCGCTAGTCAACTCGAGTCTACAAAGGCCAGCCATGCTGAGGAGCTCGAGCTTGCAAGGAAGAGTGGCAATGAGTCCGAAAACCTGCTCGAGGAACTACGATTGCGTCATGCTACAGAACTGGAAGAAGTGAAGAAGGGTGGAGCAGAATACGAAAGCTTACTCCAACAACTGCAGTCCCGCCATGACGCACTATCGGTCCAGGCTGCTTCGGATGTCGAAAGCCATGCCCAAGAAATCAGCCGCCTTCAGGAATTAGTCAAGAAGCTAGAGACTGACCACGACCGAGCCCAGCATGCAGCCCAGGCTGCTGAGGACCAGATTGAGCAAATGAAAGTCAACGTGGTAGAGAAGTACCTGGCCAAGGTTGAGCCTCTCGAACGAGAAAACAACCAGTTGAAGGATAAAGTCGAGCGCTTGCAAGCCATCCTTTCAGCAGGCGATAGAGTTGCACGTGCAGCAGCCACCATGGGCGAGAAGCGTGAGATCAACACACTGGCCGAAGAAGACGAGAATGAGACCGAAGCCGAGGAGCAGGTCACTTCGGGTGCGCAGTCGGGGCAGATGTCGCCGCCTCCGAGGGAGGTTCTTGGAACTGTGAGTTTGTCAGTGGAACTGGATGGTGGGAGGAAACTAACCGACGCCTAGCAGTTGGCGGCTATGCAAGAAACCCTTTCACAACTTTCTGAACTGAACAACGATGCCATTGCCGAGAGCTCGAGGACGGCTCAAAAGCTTACCGAGGAGGACTGGGTGACTGTCGATGAGAAGCCAGTTGTCAATGCTCAGCCGGTGTTGTTGAACAGCCAAGATTAATCAATGCGTGGGTTGGAATGATGGGCGACCGGCCTCGCCCTTTTCTTTACCGGCTCTTCGTACCTTTCGTCTTCTTCGCTTTTGAACTATTCATTTAATCTTGTATTTGTGGTCTTGCTGGGACGCATGGAACTGCTGTTGGCCCTATACCCTTTTATCACTGTCACTGTCATTATATACCCCGTGCAAGAGCACGTTCAAACAGACACCATTCCTCTCTAACGAGCAACCTTCAATTGTGATGCATTATCTGTTGAAGTTCACGAACGTTTTGTACGGGTACATGGAGTATGATAGACAGAAAACCTGCCGCAAACAAGCCTGTCGCCATTAAGCCCGGCGTAACAACGTTTTGCAGAACCCGAAATACAACTGAGCACATGCCAAGAGAAACCAGACACACCACAAGCCTCATCAATGCCATGGTCAGAGCGTAAAAAGCAGGCGGCACCACTTGCTCGTTCCACATCTCGGGCACGTCGTCCGACTCATACCCCGTGGTGTCCTGGGTGGAACTGTCCACACGTTAAAATCAATCACTGGTCACGCTCTGGTCACTTCTTCGCCCACCTAAGGGAAAGACACTCGCCTGAGGCTCCTCTCCTTGGCAAACAGCGTCACCCGACACTTGGGACACAAGTTGGTCGTCTCGAGGAGTTGGCTGAGACATCGCTCGCCGAAGACGTGGTCGCAGGGTTGGATTCGCACGGGCCGGTGCACGGCATCGTATTCGTTCCAACAAAAGGCGCATTTGTTGTCGTTGTGCCGATCGGCTGAGGTGGCCAGGTGGACGCGCGTGCTGAGGAAGTTGGCCTTGGAGGGGAGGCGCGGTCGTGCGGTCCGCACGTAGAAGTGCGTCGTTGAAGGCTGAGCTGGGGGGGTCAGTGTGGTGTGGTGGTGTGCGTGGTTGAGCCCGTGGGCCAGCGGCACCTGGGAGTTAGTGGTGGGCGTAATTGGTGCCTGTGTGGGTGTGTAGATTGGCAGTCCATTGGGCGCGAAGATAACGGCTGGCGCGTAAACAGGATGAGGTCCTACCGGCGCTGCTAGCAGCTTTGGTGCTGTCGCCTTTGATGGTTTCGGCGGTTTCGGTGACCCTGGAGGGCTTGTCGAGGGCGACATGATGAGATGCTATGGTGATATTGGTAGCGATAGAATTCTGATGTGTGAGCGGTCGTATTGATGCGAAGACACTGAGGGGTGAGATCTATAGTGATTGCAAGAATGAACTAGTCATTTTATAGGCGACAGCTGAGAAAGCGCGTGGTGACGAACCTCCTGCGGTATTAAGTGTTGAGGCTTCGGTCGGTGGAAGGTGGGACACAGCACCGGACGGGTATCCTGAGGAAGGAGCACGCAAGACCGGCTCCTCTTACAACCTCTTGTAAACCATGTGAATCAATTGATTTCTCTCATCGCAAGCAACGTGCAGGCTGACAATATTCGATCCTTTGTTCCAGGACTTCACGTTGATGCGGTTGGTATTCGGTCTTTTTGGTCTGGCATTTCCTCAAACACCTCGATCGGATACACCACATACTTAAAGCACCTTTCTGCTTGTTACGGGACATTATACACCGCCACCCCACCTCAAAATCATACACAGCAAGAGCCCGAGTTCTGCGTCGTAGCCTAGTGTCTTTGTCGCGAACCCACCGCTTCTTGGTCCTGCGATTACCTCTTGAAACGTAGTTTCCCCTCTCAACATCGTGAGGTTGGCAACGACGAACCCGAAAGAGATGGAAACGCTCTGTAGAATGTCCTTCTGGCTGAAACTTATGCGCCCAGTGTGTGGGACAAGAAGCATAAGCCGGGTAAGTAGAACGAGCGGGATGAAGACATAGTGGCCTCTGAGGGAAGGAAGAGCGAGGAGAGCTGCATTCAGGAGGATCGTTGGTAGAATAAGCGAAGTGTTCTTGGTCCGGGGCTGTGGTGTCTTCGCTTTATCTACAGATTTTAATGGGCCGCTAACATTCGAATTTTGTCTCTTCTCTTGGTTGGGGGATAGCCCTATAGCATCAAGATGTAGCTGGATGATAAAAAGACAGACCGTGAACGTAATAGGCAGGATCTGGCTCAGCACAATGTATGGCGCGGTCGTGCCAAGCGAGAACTTATGCTGCTGGGCTACAGGACATCAGCTCTGTACTAGCAATACAAATAGCACTCCCAGTCTTACCTTTGTAAGCCATCCACACGTTCCAGAACCACGTCCCTAATAGTGCTACTTGCGTCCAGACCGAACTCGGCCTTTTCTTGACCAGCTCTTGTGCAAAACTCTCGAACAAATTGGTTTCGAGCATCCAGTCACCTAGATCCATCAGACCCACTCTTACACCCAAGAGGTTCTTCGTTCGTGCCCATGTCGTCAGAGATCGAATTAGGAAGCTAAGCATATTATACGACAAGATTGCGAAGCTGACGGATGCCAAGAAAGCATATATCTTAATGTGGCGTGTTCTTGCATTTTTGACTTCTTCTGCTAGCTTCAATGCCGGCAAGCGTTTGTATTGGCTGTACAACAATATTGATATCGAGAAGGTAAAGCAGAGCGCGAGGAGGATGTAGGATAGGAAGAGGGTGGTTCCGAGGTAGTTGAGGGGCGGATTTGCATAGACAGAAAAGCGGGCTAGGATGTCCATATTGAAAATGGGGAGAGGTGTTTGTCTAGTATTTTAGGATATCATGGGATATATTGGGGTTTCAATGCTATCAGGACAGGTGGGCAGAGTATATGGAACAGTTTGAGTGACGTCATGAAACGGAATATGTCTGGAGCGCCGCTAGAAAGCTACGCAAAGACACCGCAGTCTCAAAAGTGTTGAATGCGTTTTTGAAATTTTGACTTGAGGAACCGCACATATTGATGCGTATGGACAAGGGCCGATGTACTTCATTGAAAAGGGGCGTTATACTGGTGTACGTAGAGGAAGCACTAAACTGCTTTCAGAGTTGCGCATAGTACCATCCATACCAAGTCTTTGTTGGTCTCCTTTCCCCATTAAGTGACGATTTGCTCACTGTATTCACCCACGCCGACTTCGCGCTAGACGTAGAGAGAACCATTTAAAAGAGGACCGGTCAGTGTGTGTAGTGGAGACTTCACAATTTCATCTTCCTGCTGCGCGCTATGTCAGGTCGGCGACTCATTAAACGTGATCCGTGCCCTTTCGCTTGACCCCTGGACGGAAATTCGCGAAGATGATCTACGAATAGCCTCATCGTGAACCAGCGCAATACTCAGAGCTTTCTTCTTCATGTCTGATATAGGCAACCTTTCCACAGCACGATATCAAAGATGTCGCCTTCGGAACTGTCCGGGTGTTAACGAGTCGTTATGGAGAATGTCAGGCAACCAGAAGTCAACACCCCGGAAGTATCACAGCTAGACCACTGAGAATGACCCGCAAGCGGAGAACGCTACTTGGTCCGCTTGCTAGGTTCCATAAAGAGACCAGCCCCCAGGAAACACTTTGAAACGGCGATGTACCGCGATTTGTGGGCATATCCAGAATAGTCTTCCAGGATATGCCTGCCAGCTTATTTCCAACTGGCATTCCTGGCTAGTTCGCGCGCAACCGGCTCGTAAAACAGACCTAAGTATGGACACAATATAGCATAGAAGAGTTAGGGGCTAGCTCTCCGGTTGAAAGACATTTCAGGTACATTTCAGGTCTCATTCCTTCTGTCCTGGGTGCGAAGCTTGTCTTTTGTGAGCACTAGTGGTGAACCTTGGACGGCCTGCAGAGTTCCCAAGCAAGAGATTCTGGAAGCTGAACCGCGTAAGTATGGCTTTGTAAGTACTTTTTTTATTGTTTCTACGAAGCTCACGTGCAGAACACGTATCTCAGCAAGTCAAAATAGCGACAAGCAACACCGCCATCGCCTCTCTTCTTCCTCTATGACAAACAACCGCGTCCACAACGTCCCGGATTATGAAAGTACTTCACGACTAACCAACCCCACTGTAGTCAAAATTTCCCACGAGAAACTACCATCGACACCGCTCCGAACGGAACCTGCTACTCTATAACCGGTCTCGCCTCACCTTTCAACGACTACACCTACATCCCGTGTAATTTGACCGCCATCGAAAATGGCCAGCATTCCGCCTGCTGCGCTCCCGGCGATAGCTGCCTGACCAACGGCCTCTGCCAATACAATTCGCCTACGCCCGTTGGCAAATTCAATACGTACTGGCGCATCGGCTGTACAGACCCGACGTACCAGGACCCGGCATGTCCTAAGCAGTGCAAAAACAAGGAGAAGGTGGAGCGCCATGTACACATCGTGTTCGAATGCCCGGGAGATGGGGAGTGGTGTTGTGGCACGGAAAGCACAGAAGAGTATGAAAACACCCTAACGGTGAATACAACATGTTGCAATATTCCGGACCTGACATTTCAAGACGATGCAAGAGAGGTGTATACCAAGGCAAAGAAGAATTGGAAGAGCGAGGTTGACTTGCAGACATTGGCGGCGCTTTCGATGAGCATCGCAACAGATGCTACATCCACTACGAGCACATCACTGGCTTCGCAAGTAACTACACTACCTATCTCATCATCAACGCCAACCACACCGCCCGCTACAGCGTCTCCGTCTCCTTCCTCTTCCTCTTCCAACAACATCTCTCTCGGCGTCGGCCTCGGTCTAGGCATTCCGCTCCTTGTCTGCCTCGCTCTCGTCTTTACATTCATCATCTACAAGTGTAGGCGTACACGCAATGATCGGCATGAGCTTATGGGGGAGGAAAGCCACAAGAGCGCGCGATTCGCGTTCCCGCACTTCTTCGCAGTGGAGAAGAGCGGGAGGGAAATACCCGCCGAGTTGAGCGCAGATAAAGGGCCGTTTGAGGTGTGGACACCGATAGAATTGAAAGACGCGCATGGGACGGATAAATGGGGGAATTCAAATGGAGGATAGGAGGCATGCTGTTCCGGGAGGCTGGTGTGTATATGTGGTGCGCAAAGGTAGAAGCAGAACGAGGATGAACTTAAAAGAAGAAATGAAAGTGAAAATAGAATTATTCAAACATGCCTTAGGTCTGAGTCGACCTTCAGACCTCGAACTTTTTGTTTTACAAATTATTGTTAGAGCGTCATGACAGTCGGTCCGCGTGTTGCCTTGCCTGAAAAGAGTCAACTGCTACATTCAACCTTTTAACTTGGTACTCTGTATCAAGAAATTCATGTGCATATAAAGATGCTGGGTATCATTTTCACACTTGTCTGCCTCCACAAATCATTGCTTATCGGTCTACACATCACTGCTCGGCGCCCAAATGTGCCTTCAAACCTTCCTTGCCGATTTTCATCGCTCGTTCAATCTCCATCTCCTCTTCTCTCAACCGCCCCTTTCCATATGCCAAGTCGCGCTCCTGCTTCCTCTTTTCCTCCTGCACACGCCGTTCGCGCTCTGCAAGAGCTTTCTCGCGGCGCCTGCGTTCTTCGCGCTTCTTCGCTGCCTCGGCCTCCTCCTCAGCAGATACGGCTGCACCCTCGGGCGCAGGCGGTAACGTTGAGATGTATGTTTCTACAAGAGGTTCGCGGGATGATGATGACAGAGAGATGTAACGGAGGTCTGTGAGGATCGAGGAAGGGAGTGTGTCGAGGGTCGTAGAGCGATTCAGCGCAGCCAGTGGTTGTGCCTTGAGCAGAGCAGTAAGATCCGATTTCAGTTCGGACGAGCGCATGCCTATGCGTTTGATGTGCTCGCGATACAGCTTCTCCTTCTCCTTATCTGGCAGCTTTGTATCTTTCAGTTCTGGCTCTTTTTTGTATTTCCGTCTAAACTCTGGCCAGTAGAGTTTTGGTGTTGCATAGCGGTCTAAAAAGGCGAGGTAGGGTACCCGAGGGTCGAGCTTCTGCTGCTTAGCTTTCTGTTCTTTTAGGTACTGTATCTTGTCGCGTGACCATTCATCGAAGCACTCTTTCCGGGCCTTCATGTTGGGTAGAGCCTTGTAGCGCTCGTCATCGTAGAGGGCACCGGCTTCTAGGACCTTGTCCCAGGGTGTATATGGGTTCGTATGCGTATCATCAAGGAGCTCTTTGAAAAGGGACTTGCAGTCTTCTTCCGAGAGTGGAGGTTCCTCGTCAAAGTACTCTTCATCTTCTCCAAAACCGCCCTCCATTTCTTCCATTTGCGCTAGTTGCCAGGCGAGGTCGTCATCCTCCGGAGGTTGTTCAGCAGTTGGTTCTTCTGTACGCTGGCGCTTCGGTGGATGTGATGGTCCTTCACCTTCATCATCTGTAACCTCGACTTCTTCGTATTCTTCTTCTTCGTCCATACCCTCTTCCCCATCTACTTCCACGATTTCGACATCTTCTTCGGCAGCTGCCAGGCCTGCTTCAATATCAGCCATGTCGTCGTCTTCTTCTCCGACGTCGCTTGGTTCACCACGCTCTTTCCGCTCCTTCTTCTCACGCTCCATGCGATCGAATTCCACGACTGCCTTCATGACATGTGGGGGGAACTTCCAAAAACTCTCATTGGTGTCCTTGTTCCACACAAATCTCCTCCCGAGTTTCGTTCGGACCAATACCCATGGCGCGCAGTTGGGGATGTCATGGCGATGCTTTGGGCGATCTTTCGGTTGGCGCGTTCGGTCTGAAGGGTTGTTGTGTGCTCCGCGCAAGCCACCACGATGGCTTCCTCTTGCTTGAGTGTTGGAATACAGGTTCTGGGCGCCGCCGAATATGAGGTCTTCCATCTGCCTTTTCGGGTCGGAGGCATCGAAAGCATGCTGCTGTGGGTTCGGCGCATTGTAGTCGCCTAACGACGCAAGCGGCCGGGCTGGGAGACTGGCTGGAGGCGGGGGAAGGGGAGCAGAAGCGAGAGGCGGAGGGGGAGTGGCAGCCGCAACGGGCCGTGTGTATGTCGACTTCTTGGTCTCTTTGTTGAAGTAGTAGGTATGGCCTGTAGCGCGTGAGCATGGTGCACGGCAGAAGAGGCCAATCGCGTACCTGAGGGCGCCTGGTGCTCGGTCCAGCCCGCAGGCAGCGGCGGCGGGGGAGGCGGCGGTCTGACGGGCACATCAGACATGGTGGGCACGAAGAGGCAGCGTCACGGCCAGCCCGTGTCGCCGTGAGAAAGTGGTCGGGCTTGGCACGCAGCTCCGCCGACGACGCGCAGTGAAGCTAATGCCTGGAGCTCCAACAACACCAGCCCGCCCAAAGCTCCCCGCCGCCCTCGCCCTTTCCCTCCTGCACTCGGCCTCTCCCACATCCAATCCCCAGTTCCATACCAGCCATGTCGCGGAGATACGATTCACGGGTACGTGCCCCGCCGTCGCCCCGGGCAGCCCTCCGCTAACATGCCTGCAGACGACCATCTTCTCGCCCGAGGGCCGCCTGTACCAGGTCGAATATGCGCTCGAAGCCATCTCGCACGCAGGAACCGCATTAGGCATCCTGGCCAAGGACGGCATCGTGCTGGCCGCCGAGCGCAAGGTCACCAGCAAGCTGTTGGAGCAGGACACATCGGCCGAGAAGCTCTACATCCTCAATGAGTGCGTTGGCATGCCACTCGGGCCCCGGATATTACGCTGACGGTCACGTACAGCAACATGATCACCGCCGTCGCAGGCATGACGGCCGATGCCAACATCCTCATCAACTTCGCTCGCAACCAAGCCCAGCGCTACCTCCTCACCTACAACGAAGACATTCCCTGCGAGCAGCTCGTGCGCCGGCTATGCGATCTGAAGCAGGGCTACACACAGACAGGTGGCCTCCGGCCCTTTGGTGTGTCCTTGATATACGCAGGATGGGATCCGCAGCGAGAGTTCCAGCTCTACCAGAGCAACCCCAGTGGCAACTACGGAGGCTGGAAGGCGACGAGCGTGGGCGCGAACAACGCCTCCGCGCAGAGCCTGCTCAAGCAGGATTACAAGGAGGACTGCAACCTCAAGGAGGCCTGCGGACTCGCCGTCAAGGTGCTTGGCAAGACCATGGATTCGACTAAGCTAAGCAGCGAGAAGAGTACGTCTTCCGCAACAATACAATGCATCACATTTCACTGACATGTCCGCAGTCGAGTTTGCGACGGTCGGCAGAACAGAGTCCGGCAAGATTTACCACCACCTCTGGGGAGCGGACGAGATCGATGCACTTCTTAAGGAGCACGGCCTGGCCAAACAGGAAGACACCGAGATGACTGAAGGCTGATACTGATAGTATCATCGGGGAACGCGGCGTCTACGGATCATGATAGAATTTGGCCTGTAGTAGTATACCATCCATATCAGGTGAGAGCACCAACCATTCTGGTAGCAAATCTCACTTTCATGACGGCATGCCACACTCTGTTTTCTTTCAAATGACTCCAATTCATCGCACCTTCTGTTCTCCGTTTTGTCTGTGCCTTTCCCCAATACTCGACCGCCATGTACTCGCGTTGGGAAGGGGCGCTCTTGCCTCTAGAGCGACAACAACGTGGACAAAGCCCGCAACGCACCTTGCTCTCCACACCCTTCTCTACCCTCGGCATGGTCCTCCCTTCTTCGACCTCGCTAGGTGCACCACAGATCTCCTTACTGCATCCTTCAAACGCATCGTCTATCTTGCATTGCATCCCATCCCAGCATGTCTAGCCCTACCCGCCGTTCAAGTGTCGCACACGCTCCCGCTATCGGTCCATCAAGCTCCCTTCTCCAGCGGCTCCTCCAAGAGATCAATGACAACGATGCACCAAGATTGGATCCTATCTTCATGACCGACGACGATGGCTCTGCAAAAGACCCCTCAGTTACCACGAGAAGGGCTTCTTTGAATTGCAGCATCCCTCCACCCCAGCATCGGAGCTCCTCAGTCTGGGCCAAAGGCGGACCAGTTGCGGAAGATGCTCGTCAGAAACTAAGAGCACTCGACGAAGCCCGTCTATGCAAACAATCAATGACTGCCTCTCTACCTGACAGCGTGGCGGCCTCTCCCGCAGCGACTGTCCCAGCAAAGACATCACCTGCTTCGTCTTCTCCACCGATTATCACAGACTTCAAATTCAACCGCGCCGCTACCTTTTCTACCATAGGTGGGCTGCCACCTACCACAAAAGATCCGGACACCTTCTCTCGTAGGATCCGGGTCCTCAATTTGATTACTCATACTGAAGGTTAACGGGCACAGGTGAAAAGCGAGAACGCAGTGGCGCCTATTCTCCCGATTTTACAACGAAGAAACTACGTCAACAAAGCTTCTTCGACATGGCGTGCCGCGATCGAGAATACTGCTTACTAGATCATGCGCCTAGCGAAACGAGAAAAGGTGGCGGATCCGTCGTGACGACTAACGTGCAAAATGCGACCTCGGACGATCCGGTCCTGCGGTTGGAGCCATTACCTACAGTACCTTCTTCTCCACCTTCTCCACAGTATGGATTTCGAAGTACTCCAAAGCACGCTTACAAATCCTACCGGCCTGCAACGCCTCGCCGGTCGCTCACGCCGTCTGATGGAGGCAGTCCAGGGGATACACCAGCCTGGGCGCGACCACTCCATCTGGTAGAAGAGGACTTCTCTATCTATAAGAATGTGCACGGAGATAAGTCGCAGAACCATCCGCTTTGCCTATACTGCTTTCGACAGCACGGCGAATTTCACAGGGTAATTAGATACCGTTGCGAAGTATGCGGCCGGAATGAGATTTTGGAGGGATACTATTGGGAGGCTCCATTCTGGACACAATAAGGAAGGGGTACTTGCAAAGGTGGTCGTACTAGACAGCACAAAGGTTGTTTTTGTGCTCAGACAAGCCTTGTAAGTTTGGTTCAGCTTACTTGTTTCTTTGGCTGCTCGGATTTGGTCGGGATTCGCGGTTTAGTGGCGAGTCGTGCACATTCTTTAGTGAAAGGGTGATGAAAGCTTTAGTGTCGTTAAATATTCGTTGTCTCCTTTTCGAACTGTATTGCACTTATTCAGTACAAACTGATATAGCATTGTGCTATGCTATGAAGGCGCCAATCTTTGATTTTCAGCCAATCGTAGTTCTTTTACTCAGGTTTTATGCGCAGCTGATTCATAGAAGGAAACCATCGATGAGCTACTAGGCAAGCAATTAGGTAAGCCTCACTGACCTCATGTCAAGGACAACTCGGTACTTCAGCCTGTTGCAGGCAAACCGGAACGTCAAGCGTCGGCCCATAATGCTTCCGCTAGGTACGCATAGCGTATCACATCGCCAAAGCCACTGCAGTGCAACACCCACCTTCGATACCTCCGGGGCATCTCACAATTCCTAAATTCCGCCTGCACCCTGTTGATTCTCGTTCCAATTAGCGGTGCTTAGATTGTCTTGTGGTTTCTCTCATGTAACTGCGTTTTTTGCTTCGACCCAACTTTCGGGACTGAACACTGGGGCGTAAGCCACGCCTGCATACCACCCGAGACCTACGCCAAAGGAAATTCGCGCTCGCCCTCACAGCTTTTCGTATATTAGCAGTCATCACACGCTGTACGTAAGACTGTTGTTGCACTACCTTGTGCACTGATGGAAATGCAAGGAGGCCGCAAGCACGACGAAGCGTACCAAAGAGACAGAAGTATTGAGGTGACCATGCGATCTACATGTTTGAATGACTGTGCCTGCAGGGTCTCACAGCTAACATCCTCGCTTCAACCCGAACAATCGTCCATTCTACACGAAATACCACCGGAGGCTTCGATGTCAGATATACCCAGTCGCAAGAAAATGTTGTTGCCAACTTCATCTCTGCCGATGTGTCAATGCGGTTTGCTACCAGATGCGCAGCTAAATGTATCTCTGCCATATGAGTTACAAATACCGCTTCCCTCCTCACAACGCTCTTCCACGTCGCAGTACTCTACATCTTCAACCATCTCACCGAGATCGCAAACATTAGGGATGTTTCACTCTCTCCACCCGTCAGGATCTACGACATACTCAGAATCTTCTCCAACTATCTTCCACGAGGCGCTGTTCGGACGGGTGTTTGAATGGACGGAAGACTTAGATGATCTAGGCCAGGTCTATGGCACATATGGTCTTGGAAGAGGACGTAGAGGTGCAATTTCAGGTCCGAGCAGTGGGTATCGTGATAGGAATACGGTCTTTTCATCGTCATCTGCATGTTTAGCCCCATAGTCCAGACGTAAGAGAATATACCGGTGGAGCAGCGCAGAAGAATGATCGAGAAGGCAAGCTCCTCATTTCGTATCAGTATTACGGACGCTGACCGTTACAGAGTATCGAATTACCACCGAACCCATACCTTCGAACAAGATGTAAAGCGGATAAAAGTGGACAGAAGGTTTTTATCGCCTTAATGTGTTGCACAACTGGCGGACCGTATCGAAGCATTAGGACCATAGAATTCAGCAAGTTAGATTATTCTGCAGCTTTGTGTTGATAGCCTCGGGGATAAGATTTCAAGAAGATTAGTTAAGGCTCCGTACCACACGTTCGCCTCTACTTTCAAACAATGCGACTTCTCTTTGCGTTTGGCCTTGTTAGGGTTTGGTACGCGGTAAGTGAGCATCAGTATATGTCTAGTTCATTCGATAAGATTGACTGAGTGCTACTTGGAATCCACCAGACATAGATGCCAAACCACATTGAATGTTCCCCAATTAGTTTCGAACGCGAGTGTAGAGCGAGTATCGATGTAATGCGTTAGCGACTATTTGGTTGATGCGATGTATTTTTTTTCCCCTCAAAAATTATTGAGGATAGCTAGTAACTGACGGTGGTGTATTAGAGCCTCATTCTAGTACTGTGAGCAATGAGAGGGCATAGGCGTGCAATGACGGCTGAGCTCAACTATAGTGAAGGCTTCGTCAATCCATCAACCGTACAAGTAACTGAATTTGTGAGTATTGTTCTATACTTTCGGTTATCTAAAATCGAAATGAGGGTGCGGTGTGTCTAATTAGTCTCCGATCCTTGATCTGTCCAAGTGCCGATGCCTACCTTGAAATTTTATGTGAACTATATGGAAAAACGGCCCTGGAGGTCCAAATATTGAAGTTGATTGGACGACTACGATTAGCGAAGTCCTTGTTTGCAATCACGTCCCACGTGATGAGCGATCATCCGTAGAAGAAATTCAAAGGAGCAGTTGAGTAACTCTGGACTCGATTGTACTCTTCTAGACTATGTTTAACATAATTTGGGCTCTGAAAGGCTGCGCCACTGTGCATCGAATCTTCAGGAGTAATGCTATTACGTGTATGACTCCATCTCCATGCTCCATGAGTGTTTTAGTCTGTATTATGGGGACGACCTAACAGATATGTACACAAGTACATCATTCAATTTCATAGAACTGACTTCAGAGCGATAACCTCAGTAAATTCGCAACTACAGTGCAGAAAATCCACATCAAGCGAGACGAATCGGTAATTCATGCCAAAGATATCTAAGGGTTCACACATTTGCCATCGATGCACTGAAGCTTGCCCGGGTATTTCGGACAATCAATGATTGGGAACCAGCCTTTCACTATATCGCCGATGCATCAACATTCAAACCCGCTATACAGCTCTCGAATTAGAAAGACCTACTAATACCCCAGTCAAAATTCAACGCAGTGCATTGTACCTGCATCAAGGTTAATCGGGCCAAACCCCAATAGCATAGAGGGCATGAGACGGTATGATTTTGATGGAGACGGACAGGCACCCAAGAGAGAGTGGACTTACCAGATGACCTCCATTGCACTCGCATCTAATTTCATCAAGATTATCGCACCAGGCCCATTTCGGTCCACATGCGATTGCGTTGTTGGACAATAGTGCAAGAGTTGCGAGAATGGGAACAAGCCTCATGGTTTCGATTGTGGATCGGAGTTCAAAGAGCAGCAAATATCCACTTTCCCAAGCCACATAGACCTACATAACCTTCACTTCTATTTATACGTTTGAATTCTTTCTAGTACAATGTGACTGGGGCAGTTGCATACTGTTCCGCATCAATGTGGGGCAAATAAATGGACTCGATGCCAGCGGTGGATGTGTAACGCGTAGCCAAGTCGCAGACTTCAGTGATGCATACAAATTTACACTGTGATCAAACGGTCCAAAAGCTTCACTTAGTCGTGGTCTTGCGTTTAGTTTCATAGTCGCATGCCCATTGACTTTCTGCATTCTTCCTATACTAGGCCTGCATAATTGTTTAAGCCTCAACGGCTTAATTTAATTTCATACAGCAAATGTGTTCACCGAAAGGGTTGGCTCACACAGAAGTGGTTCTGTTGATCAAGATCAGTCAGGTCTTTTGTGTTTCGGTGAAATAAAGTGCTTTGATCGCTTGCCAATATGCACTATGGAATTGTTTTCCTGCATCGCTCAGACGAGGGTAGTCTCTTGTTACATTTTCAGCCGCAGTAAGCAGCAATTGGATGCTGTTAAGGTGGCGTTTATAGCGTTATGATGCACGGTGCAGTTGTGAGACGTAGGCGCAAAATAAGTTTAGGGGGTGATACAATAAAGCCTGCGGTGGTAGACATTACCAAGGCGAGCTTTCCTAGACAAGCAAAGCTACACTAATAGTGCGAATGATGGTAGCACTCGATGTGGCAGCTGAGCAGATATAGGTGACGTTCACTTACTACATTACCGTGGCGCGATAAGCGTGCGCCTAAATCCCCAACATTTTCAACATTTCTAGCAAAATCAGACTATTGATCTCGCACACCCTCATTTCCATTAGTGTGGGAAGGGAACAGCAGATCATATATCAACAAGCTTGTCGAACGTTGCCTAAAGCTCTTCCCGTCCCCTCAGCGGTCTCCCGTTATGCGCTAAATTCTTGTCATAATCATCCGCATCGCTATCAAATTGAACGTCAGGTACGTCAGGGTCCTTTCCGTACTTTCCTTCACTAGTACGTATCACCCACCACCCTGTGACAGGCTGTAGTGTGTCACTTTTCCCGCCTTGCTCATGCTCCCAAGGGTGCTTGAGCTCCCTCAAATCCGACAGCTGAGGCACTGTAGGCTCAGGCATGTTGATACGAATCGTCTTACCATTGGGCGCTGACACTTGTTTGACCAGATCTTCTCCGCAAGGTGGAGCAGGATGATTACCAGGCAGCGAACTGGAAGATACAGAAGTCTCGGGCGGGGCCTCTTTACTCTTATCTGCGAATGCGACTTGTTGGTTCGACTTGAAGCAAAGGAACTTCTGAGCAATCTGTCTGAGCAGGCTTGGTTTGTGTGCAGATGTGTCACGATCCAACTCGGTCAGGGTGTGGCCCGAAAGATCCGAGCTGCTGTTGGTTCTATGTCGTGTTGTTTTAAAAACCTGTTCACTGTGACGCACAGTATAACCCACAGATCCAGCAACGGCCTTGGCCATAAATTTGTCCCCATGGTCATTGACGTGGATTGGAACATGTACAAGTGCAGACGGTACGTTTTCCCACTCTAGAGTATTGAACGCATCTCTTTCGAACCACCATTCGGCACCATGCTTAGCGATCATCTGGATCCAGTCGTGTTTTGACGATCGCCCAGCAAGCAGCTGCCCCTCAGTGTCCCAAAAACAAAAGCCCAGGATCCAACCCGTAATATGCTTATCACCAGAGTAGCCATCTTTGAACGAATGCACTGCGCGCTGCCAAAAGCGTACCACAGCTGGTGAATCCGGAGCCCTGAATGTCTGGACCATGTTACTGATGATGGCATTCAACGCGGACTTCCACATGGCCAGCTCTGGGTGATCTCCTGTGAACGTGGATAGGAATTTGAGTCGATCAAGTATTTCTTGCCAGTCCCTTTCTTCACCCAGGAGTGTCACTGATGGAATACCGCAAGTGATCTCCAAAAAGTATGCGAAGTATTTCTGCATTGTACCCATCATTATGATTGACGCAATGACTTTGTCCGTTTCTGTAGTAGTAGTAAAGTTTGGCATAATCCAATCACAGAGCTTGGAATCCTTGATATTTTCGTGCAACAAGGCTTTCATTCCCAAGAGAAAAGCAGGGATATCCATGATATTCTGTTCAACTGACAACTTTCTCTTTCCCCCGTGGTCGACGAAGTGCTCGCGTAGTTGCTCGGCGTGCTTGTTGACATAGAAACTGAATTGAGTCAATATGGCAAACCATACATCTTCGGGCCGTAGAACTACGTGGTTGTGTAGGCGATATGCGTCCAATAGGGTGCCGACAAATCCATTAGCAGACTCTTCCATGCTGCCAAAGTGACGAGTAGTTCTAACGCTAATTGTTTCCGGAAATGAAGAATCGATGATAGATATTTCTCCTTCGTTCCAAAGCATGGGACAAACCTGCTGGAAAAGGCTCGTCGAGTCGTAAGTTGAAAGTGCCGGTGCTGGCATCACCTCAACAGGTGCTACACGCGTAGTTACTGGCATGCTGGTCTTGCAAGACGGTTCACCAAGCCTAGAATCGTTGCTGTAGGACTGTCGCGATGAAACCTCAAACGTTCTCGTGCTTTTAGAGTTTTCAAAATGTTGTTGCCTGGGAGCGAGAACGCGGCAATGCTGCGGGGTTTAGCGAACCATCGCCAGCGCCCGATTTCATGCATTCTGACCAACCATGATCCATCTGTAACAGACCGGAGTCCAAATTGCCTCGCCTCAACTCCCTCTAGGAGAGTCTGGAAGATTGGAATAATGTTGACAACTGCCGGATGGTTGCACTTCCCGTCACGCCAGTTTAGCGTCAGCCAATCAGATGATCTCATCTCGGGGCTCGGTCTTTGCGGCCTCTCGCTTTCAGCGGATTCTGCGGCTTTTGAGAACCCGTAGTGACGTTCGCCATCGAGCTTTGCATATCAACATGGATATTCTTTTCTCCCCCCATTTAATAGTTCCTATAAACTCGTGGCCACATTGATTTTGCTTATAATCTCGTTAATAATTCTCTTGGTTCGAGAAATCCCTTGTTAATACATCGAAAATGGCGCCTCTGACCGAGATTCTGAGCATGCTCAAAGGTCAGGCCTTTGGAAAAACATGGGTACCCGACATCAATCTGGAGGGGAAGACTATTATTATCACAGGCGCCAACACCGGTTTAGGCCTCCATTGTGCGAAGCATCTGTATGTACTACTCTAAGATCGATACAACCAGTCTATGTTCGCTTACACCACAATTCAGCGCACAACTGAATGCATCTCGAATCATTCTTGCATGTCGAAGCATAATCAAGGGTGAAGCAGCGAGGAATTCCATCATTCAAGAAACAGCTTGCTCAGAGCGCACAAACATCGAAGTTTGGGAACTTGACCTTGCAAATTTCGCATCTGTGATAGCCTTCGGAGAGCGTGTTCGCACTAGGCTTGAGCGTCTGGATGCATTCATCGCAAATGCGGGAGTCGAGTTGCAGGAATTTCAGCTGGCAGAAGGCCTCGAGCTCCAACTAACAGTCAATGTTGTATCGTGTTTCTTATCCGCCATTTCTGTGCTGCCAAAGCTTCGGCAAACCGCGGAGGCGTACAAAATCGATACGACACTCACATTTTGTGGATCGATGTATCATATCATGGGCCCCGATGCTGAATTGAATATCCCGGAGGACGCGGAATCTTTCGAGACCCTCAGTAGGCCTGAGCGAACCGACATTGTTTGGCGGTACGCTTTGAGCAAGCTCATTGTACATCATTGCTACCATAAACTCGCAGCTCGCCTTTCGAATAGTTTAGAACAAGATTGGTCCCGGGTTGTTGTCAACTTGGTTAACCCAGGCTGGTGTGAAACGGAGCTATCTCGTGCAAAGCCGCATCCTCTTGGGGAACGGATGAGCTTTGCACTCTTCGGATGGAGTGCTGAGAAGGGAAGCAGAGTTTACATCCATGCGATGACAGCAGGGAGGGAAAGTCATGGACAGTACCTGTCTGAGTGCCAACCAAAGCAAGAATCCCAATACGTTCAGAGTGAAAGAGGACGGAACAATGAAGAGAAGATCTGGAACGATCTTATGCAGAGAATTAAGAACATTTCGCCGGAGGTAGCGGGCTTCATTGGCTGAGCGATAGTGTCGTTTAAGCTTCATATATGGTCTATGAACGTCAATACAATCTATTGATATAGCACATCAAGAAAAAAACCCAATGCGTGTGATCATGAATCATGGAATGACCTAGCTTGAACAAGCTGTCTAAACTTTGAGAGAATGACAAAGGCTAGGAAATGGAACATCATGTGCCAGGAAAGTTCAAATCTTGAAGAAAACAATCCCATGCAAGCCATTGAGTGTCTTCCATGGCATGGTTATTATCAAACCTTTCATAACTTTGGATCTCTCCGTCGGTGAACAAGTCTGGGACGTCCGACTGAACATTCCAACTCTCAAAATCAACGAGCCCAGAATTTATGGATATTTGTTGAGATAGTATATGGCTTGGATCCGATCGAAGCGCCATGATCGAGTGCGAGGCATTCTGTAACATTTCTTGCGATGATGGTTGTTTGATTCGCTGCACTCGATGCATGAGCCTGGCGATCGGCTTCCAAAGCATTCCGGAATCGCCATCGGCAATGAGCGTTGTGTATTTGGCGAAGCTTTGTGTTGCGACTACGTAGGCGCGGTCAGGCAAAAGCCCGTAGGGCTGAGCTAGTATTTCCGCAAGAACAAGAGCGAGTGCATGCCACTGAACCCAGTTCTTCCATGCCCAGGGTGCAAGTTCCGCTCTCATAGGCTGCATATGTTGTTCAAGAATATCTGTCGCTGCCTCCAAAATGTTCATGTCATCCCAAGGGGGAACAATATTGCGCGGCTGTCTGTACGGAGGTCTTCGAAGCAGCAATTGCATGCTGCTGAGTATTTTTGTTCCGGAAGCCCTGTGAAGCATTGCCAAGGGCGCGGTCGCATTGCCAAGTTGTTGTAAATCATTCTCTACATGTTGCTTGAAATCAGCAAGCGCGTCCAGCATCTTAGGCCAGTGTGCCCAATTACTGCTGTCCGGATTGATAGAAAGCTCATACATTCTACGTTGGCACAGCATAGCCGCATAGACCATCTCAGTATGGGACATGTCAGTAAGTCCTTGACAATGCTCAGTTGGCATATTCCTCAATGGGGTCATGTCATGGTCATTGATGTTGAGGGGCAATGATCGAAACGTTGAAGCGGGTAGCATGGTGACAGTGCCTCGGTCCATGGACGCGTGCGTATCGAGCATACCTATTGCGAATAATAAACGTCGACGTAATTCCAGATCAAATGGACTGAAAGTCCTCGGAGGTTCTTCACCAAGTCTGAGTGCAGTGGTGGCTCTCACAGCAACAGCAATTAAGGACCAAGTTGTTGCGCGATTCGAGCAGGTGCGAAGTCCAATCTAGAAGTGAAATATTAGCATTGGACCCAGGAGAAAGGGGTTCGATTGGGTTGATAACGGACAAGATAGACAACGAATGCCTGTAAGGTAGTCAAGTCAGGTTTCAGTAACAGTTCTGATTGAGCAAGCAGATTTTCAGTCACTGATCGGTAGAACTGAATCATCTCCGTTCTATCCCCAACGCCCATAGTCACGGCTTCGATATCTGTTATGCTGCAAAGAGCCATGAAGAAAATCGAGAACTGCAATGCCTGGATAGCTACTGGTGGTTGTGTCATTTTTCCCTCTCCATGCTGTAGGTCAAGGATTTGGAGCACTGTAGGCCAATGAAAAATCTTATACACACTATCCACACGGTGGCGATAGAGCTCTAGCAATCTCGCTCGAAGAGTTGGTGAGGATACAAGAAACGACGTTGCCTGGCTTTTGTTGATATTTTGGAACAATATCGCACCAGTTCCCGAGGTATCTTTTCCTTGATCTTGTGGTGGTTCCACCACAAGATGTTCATCATCGGTCACGCTCTCGAGGGTTTCACGCAATCCGCTGACTTCTTCAGAAAGCGATTTCCAGAAATCCGAAGCGACAAAATCGTCCATCTGCCCACTCGATACAGCATGACTTGCGCTCTGTGGAGCGTCAGACGCTGGGGCTTGTATCTGATGCAAGGTTAGCCTGAATATCAAATGGGATTAATAACTGGGGCACCTTGTTGTGCTCTACAAGAAGGGATTCGATACGTGTGACGCGTGCCTCAAGAAGTTTGTGAGCGCTACGCGCTTTGGCGGTCTTGCCACGGGGCAAGCGTGCGCGCTGAATAGCATGACAATTAAGCCCTGCGCTCCTGCATGCTGAGCACGGCGCACCTTTATCGCATCGTATCTTCCTTTGCTTGCATTGTTGACAAGCTAATCGTGGGACTGGATCCATCAAATTTTCCTGTTGAGAGAATGACTAAGTGAATGATCATTGTCGATGACGATTGCTATACCATTGGCCTGTTTAACCTGAGAGGGGAAAGTCGGGAGGTAAGATTACACGCTAGCGCGGTATGACTCAGCTTTTTACCTACTCCTTGCGCTGGTTCTGAACACGCTTATGCTTGTTAAGAGCAAGCACTTGTTCAGTTGACCGAGCCATCTTCCAGCACCGCTGAACGAGACATTGGTTATCAGAATCCAGAACCCTACGGTTTGACAAAGTACAGCATCGCCTAAAGCCAAGGTTGTGACGTCGAAGCTCGCTAGTACGCCTCTACGATCGTAACAGGCACTCCTCACAATCCATATATTCATGATTCATCTTTAGTGACTATTCTAAGCGAGCGATTTAGCGAATCACTCGAGCGGGCAATAATCGGCGGCAGAGTAATTGTTATTAGTGTGACATAAAAGTGCAAAGCTGAGACAAGCACCGCACACGCAGTCACACTTTGGCCCCCGCTTCACTGTTGACGACCGAGCAAAATTTCCCGTTATCGACTATGGGCTTTACAGAACTGCCCAAGGAGCTTTTGCAAGCCATTTTGCATCATGCGATCCTTGTGCGAGGCATGAAGAGAGGAATGCGGTTGCGCTTAGTGAACAGTACGTTTGGCAACCACTAGCACGTATGAATTGGTACGGGGCTCACATTTTTCGTAGAACGACTTGCAGCCGAAGTGATCGATACTATCTACACTTATCGTATCCTTGATGAACGATTCGCCCGATCCCTTAGGCATGACGAAAGGAGGCCACCTCTGCCACCATTCACGCAGTCTTACCTTGAGTTCCGTGTCCATAACCCTCATGAACAAAGTCAAGGTCTAGTATTGGGCTTCTTGAAAGAGATAGTTCGTGATGTGGTAGCCGAAAACCAAACACTTCAGTATTCCGATTGTGTGCATCTGTTATGTGGTCTTATATGCGAGGGTGGACCCAATCGGGTTCAGGAACTCTACCGAAGAGTGCCTCGCTACCAGACTTCAACACTGAATTCCATATACTCGGAAGATGAGAATTTATGTAAGCATTTTCTAGACGCGAAATCCTGTTTCAATGGATGATTGATATCGTGTCTCCCTAGTCAACACTCGGTTCATTGCTTCTGTTGTGACTAATACCACAACTATCGTCGAACGCTATATCCATGGGTATAGAATGAGCATATATGATGAACTTCTTGCACCTCACTACGGTGAATTCGACCGTCTGGCTGCGCGCTACGGCAACCCGGTGACTATCGGACTGCTCCTCTCGAACGGCAACACCACCGGTGTTGACGTTCGGTGTCGCAACGATATGTTCGCTGCAGCCGCCAATGTCGGTAGTCTTTCCGCCATCCGCTTTATCCACGATTTTCGGATCGATGAAGAACCTTGGGATTTAAAAGCTAGGACCAAGCGATATGCAGCAGAGAAGGCACTGGATGACGCTCTTTGTACGCCAAGTAAGGGCGTGTGGGACTATGTAATAGGCCTGAGGAAGGTTTATGGGCTAGCCAAGAATCTTCGTCAAGACCAAATGACAAGGTTATTGTTAGATTGTGTTGTAGAAGGAGGAGAGGTAGAACTAGTAGAACATTTACTGGATTTAGGGGCAGATATCAACGGAGATGGGTTACTTGGGGGCCCCCTCATATCGAATATGGCAAGTCCTATACTGGATGCTTGTGCAAATGGGTACGAGGATCTGGTACGTCTATTGCTGAGGAGAGACGCTGCTACGCAATCATCAGTGGCCGTTGCTGCTGCACATGGGCAAACAAATATCGTGCGCTTGCTCCTTGATCACGGTGCTGATACATTTGGTGGGCTTCTCCGAGCTGCAAGGAGTGGGTATATGGACATAGTGCGGATACTGCTAGATGACGGCGGAGACGCTGGGGAGGTAGACGATCGTTTGGGCTTATATGGTGCGCTTGGAAGATACGACCTGACTACTGTGCCTATTGCGAGCGCGATAGCATTGGAGCATCTTCAGATGGCTGTACTATTAAAAGAGAAGGGAGCCAGAGTCTACGGATACGCAGGAAGGGAATGCCTGAGGGTTGCAAGGAGAGAGCATCTAGAGAGTATGTTGAATCTTTTGGAGGAATGGAGCGTGGACGAGAGAGGGTAAACGTTGATGGTCGATTCCAAATGCAGAATTCTTACAAAGTGACCTAAAGCACGTCTTGACACCAGGAAATATCTTCCACTAACAGTAAATGAAGTCTTCTATACCGCATTCAGCAACTTTCCTAGCATTTCGTATAGCGCGCTACAACTAGAACAAGATGCAGCAGGCGCAGGTTATAAATTGGTGCCCGTCCATGCGGGCATGTTTGAACAACAGCTTGAACGTTTACCCCATGTTAACGTATACAAAATCCTGCCTTTATAAAAAGCCAAATAACGGATGGAATCCGACCCGATATGAAGACTAGGAAAGATGGCACGTATGACCGTAAACCAATGTAGAATCGTGAAACATAAATAAAATGGGGTAACACCGGCCGCCGTCTACGTAATTGTTGGTAGAAGAATGAGCTGAGAGCGACATCATTCGCACTCTTGTGTGGTGGTCGTGAAGTCCAGCCCATTGAAACGCAATCCTAAACGCCCTCGAATCCAGAACCAAACTCCAAGCCCATGCCTCTGCCAATTCTATTCTTCACCTCTCTACCTCCTTCCCCGCACAGCGAACGGACTCTCCTCAGCCGCCTTGTACGAATCAAAGCTCAATAGGCTGATAAAATACAGCGCGAAGAACCTTACTACCAGATCGCCGAACCCTCCGTTCCCACTCATCATGCCCTGCAGTCCTGCAGCGAGCCCACTACCGTTTCCGACCGACCGTGATGGTGTAGCTGTTGAGCCAAGCGTGTACCCCTTGGACTGAAAATTCGCCCCGCGGGCAGCAGGACCATTTGTTGCGTCCTGAACGGCTTTGCGCACAGCGGCTGTCAGGGCGGAGGGGTTCGCGCCACGGATGGTTTCGACAACGGAACCGGACTTGAGGACGAGGAAAGTTGGCATGCTGTAGACCTATATTAGCACTAAACTTTGAGTCTACAAAGGCGGGTATCGCTTACGCAGAGACCCCATACTTTTTCGCGACATCCTGCTGGCTGTCTACATTTACTTTCGCAAACTGCACACGGCCCGGCTTTGACTCTTTCTCGGCAAGGGCATGAAAAACGGGCGCGATAGTCTTGCAGGGGCCACACCAGTCGGCGTAGAAATCGACGATCGTGTATGTGGCTGACGAGATGAGCGTATTGAAGTGCGCCGAAGAGGACACAGAGATGGTCTTGTCGGGCATGGCGGTGGTCGCGTTGACTAATGCGATCTTACGAGTCGAACAGGCTTAGTAGCGGAAACAGATCTTTACGGCGACAGACGTTTGAGCTTGACGTATGCAGCGAGTCTAGAGGTGACAAGGTATGGTTGTGTGGAGATGAGGCGGGGGATGATGTGAACAGCTTGCGGTAAGGAACCGCGGAGTTTGGGGCGGAGGTCCGAGATAACGCCGATTGGCCGTTCACGTGGGGGCGAGCTAGCAAAGCACTGGCATCGGAAGAGCACTCGTTACAGTATATCTTCAAAGCGAAACACCAAGAAGGAAAGAGACAGTGATTCGATGTTCTAACGCGGTTATTTGGTGAAAAGAACGACATGTCCCAGAGATTCTTGAAGGTGCGTTAGCTCTCTGACAACCCTCTCGACTCTTCCAGTTTATGCCTTGTTAATTCCCTCACGCTCCAGGAAGTACTCAATTGTCTCAATCACCGTCTGTTCGACAGGAACAAGATCAGACTCCTTAATGTCAACTAGCTCAGCAGATGAGTTATCGATATAGAACAATTTTTCCTGCAGATCTCGTTAGCCAGCATCGGCAAAGCTGTACTATAGATCGTACCATGTCAAAGTTGTTTCTTGTCTGTGAAGGCCTGGCACCGGGTATCTTCGCAGCAATATCTGCGATCTGTTGCTTCAGTCAGTAACATTCGGAACGTCGATCTCTCTTCTTTACCTGGTCGTAACCTATCCTGTGGCCGCCGATCAGGATCCTGGTCTTGTTCAACTCTGGCTTCTGTAGCGCATTGATGTGCGCTTTTGCAACGTCTCGAACGTCGATCCACGTTGGCCATTCCTGAGGTGGAATGTCTGCCCCAGTGGCAAGACCGTACAAGAAACCGGTACTGGTGCTGGCCTTTTCGATACTCGGAAGCGGAAGTACATACGGTCCCCCCACCCAGGCAGTGTTGATGGTGTTAAGCGTCCATGAGGGCTTTTCTTTGTCGTAGAGCTCCCACATGGCCATCTCAGCGCATCTCTTGGAAGCCATGTATCTAGCAAAATGACGATGTAGTTCGGGAAACTGCGTCATGTCTAGGTTGGGATCTTTGGCTTCTTCGTATGTGATTGGATTGAAGTCTTTATTAGTGTACGTGTATCCCGTACGATACCCACCCTTCGCATCGGCAATGTTAGCAAAGGAACCTGTAACCACAATGCTCTTGATCGTTGGCTGCTTTAGTGCTGCCGTTAGGACACCCTTTGTGCCTTCAATAGCGGGTTTCAAAAGATCTCTTTCTATGTCCTCCACATGGAGAACAAAAGGCGATGCAATGTGCGCGACATGCGTTACATCTTTCATGACTGTATCAAAGGAGCTCGGCTCCTGAATGTTGGTAACCTGGACAACTTCAAGACGACCATTGGATGTATATTCAGGATAATGGGCACGGATGATAGATGCAGAGGTATCAGAGCGAACTGAAGCGCGGACTTTGGGTCCATTAGGGATGGCAAGTAGCTGGTCGACTATACGCTGGGCGGTGTGGCCGTTGGCGCCGGTAACGAAGACAATGTCAGAAGAGGTAAAAGACATGGCGACTGTAATGAGAATGAACAACAGAGTTGAAGGAAGGAAGATGATGGCGAGTCGCTTGACTTAGTAGGAATATATACCTGGGAGCAATGTCATGCGCGGATATGGAGTGCGCGTCTAAACGCGGCGTAATGTGCTGCACGTCTGTTCACACGCCAATGCGCCCGGGAAGTACCCCGAATCGGGCAAACAAGCGCATTGTGTGATCAAGATGCATTCCAAGCGCTACCGTCGAATTTTCACACAGGACGCTGAGACGGGGCCCATCTAATACACCAAACGATATCATACATAGTGCTCAAAGGCTCGATTTCCCCGGCCCAAGGTATTTGGTGGCTATTCTACATGTACGATTAGATGAGGTGAGATGAGATGAATTGAGAAGGTGGCAAAGCAGGAAGGAGTGTTGGTCTGAACCGTTTCACCCCGCGTGGCCTGTGCTCCGGAAGCGCATCCGCCAGCCGCTCCCGCCCAACAAACGTCATGTACTTCGCTTCGCAGCCGCGCGCCTTGTTTATAGATCGGTTGTTTCCAACTCATTGCAAGCACTGGGGCTGCTCACCAGGTTCTGCCGACATGGCATGGAGCAAATAAGCTGACGGCCGTTGAGACAGCACCTGGGTTCGTTCTACTTCTCTTCTTTTCTTCTATGAGCTTGAACCGACGGAAGGCAGTGGCTGCTATACTCACACAAATGCGAAAGGACGTTATAGTGCAAAACGCTCTACTGAACCTGCTGCTTGCTACACGTAAGGTTAGCCAGATTCTGTAGAGCGTGGTGACGCGAGCCGATTGTACAAAGAAACGGTAACCGAATGTTGATGATCTTTGATTGTAGAAATGCTAAATAAGCGATATAAGCTTATAAAACTTATGGCAATTCTAATCATACCTTGCGCTGCAGCGCTGCAATTGATCTAACAATATATTGAAGCGCTTCAATACCGGCATACGAAGCCGCAACAACGACGCGAGCTATCGAAGCAAAGAAAAGACGAAAAGAAGAGGTGAAAAGGCGAAAGGAAATCGAAGTTGAAGGGGACAAGAAACGGAAGTGGTGCTTGCGCAGCAGGACGTGGATTGTCATCAGCGTTCTATGTAAACTATACAACCTAGTCTTGCTCATTCTCGGAGACCAATTGCATTGGCTGGGACACAGATAGTTAGTATAGTCAGGATCTAGTTAAGGCGGTCCTCAATTGTCACTTTGAGCTATGTTCCACTCATAGCAGGTCGCATATCTCCTTTATGTTTCTTGACTTCATTTAGCCTATTCCTTTTCAATCTCATTATGATTGCTTCAAGTGACGTACTGTGATCGTCCCAATTCTTTTCCTTTCGCTTCTGGATTGTAGAAGTACGGGTCGCACAGGTACCGGCTTTCTTCAAGTACATTTGCGAATCTATTGTTTGTGGTTCAGATACTGCGAATACTACAAAACAAAAAACCGTACGTACAGGACAATGGAAATATTGAAATCTCTCTATACTTGAGAAAGCTTTAATAGTTGAACGACATTCGGCAGGTTTGTTAGGATTTGCTGAGCTTCGTGAAAGGGCTCCGCGAACCGTGTTTAACACAATACTATCAGTACCTTCGCCAGTTTCACGTGCTCACTTCGGGTGCATTGACAGTTGAGATACTCGGTCATAGCTCCCTTTGGTATTTAAGCATGTTCAACACTAGAAGTCACTTTCACGTAAACCACACTCGCACTGGCCGATTCCCATTCCCACTCAACTTCCATAGCTCGACATATACCTTTTCGACGAGATAGACTTATAAAATATTCGGGTATCCTTTCCAAAATCATGGATCCATATGTACACAGGGGACCTCCGCCGACTACAACACAATACCCCTCTGCGCCAGGGCCCAGCACGCCGTCCACATCTCCGTCAAGCAAGTGCCCTTGTAAACGGCTTCTTTCTCCTGGTGAATATGACTTAAGCTGCTTTGAATATATATTCCGCATACTGATCTAGAACAGCTTGCGTCTGCCCTCATAGCAAAGGCTGCGCGCTTCGGTCTGTTCGCCCTAAACCAACGACTTCCCCATCTATCAAGTCTGTATTTAGGTGTAAAGAAATTAAGTCAGGTTTCACCGATACTACAAAGTCTCCGGGTACCCTAGTTAGCCGTGGTACGCTTGCGTCCAGGCCTTCAGCATACGACTTAGGCTACGACGGGTACATGTCGCTTTCCATTGCAACCCCATTTCTCAACCCCGCGTCGATGAAGCAAGGAGACAGCGTTAGAGTCATTAAAGACCTTTCGAGAGATGTGACGAGGACCTTCAGCGGAAGGGGTAGTCGCAGGAAGAAGCGCCCCGAAAGCATAAAAATGTTCGAATACCTTCCGCACCTACACTAAATTTTGGAGTCCAGCTGACTTGAGTTTTAACTCTTTAGGCCCAAGGTAAATGAGCTCAACAAGCACGTTGTATGTATCTGCGACATGAAATGCGACTGTCGCTGTTGGACGCTGAACAGCCCGATTGCGACGAGGCATTCGCCAATGTTCGATCGAGACAATATTAGATAAATCGCCGTGAAGTGGTGCGGCGGTAGTTTTCGTTTCGATACTGTAATACACATGACGGGCTCAAAGGCTAAGGTTGGACTCTGTGATATGAGGTTGCTTAGGGCTATTGAGACGAGAAACAAGGGTTAGATATGCCTCAATAAAATGTTCGTGTAGACAGCAAACCGAAAATACGCTTCAACACACCTTTTATCAGATACAGATCTATATAGACATATCTTGGTCAGTGGCAGTGATAGAAATTATAAAACGGTAGAAAATTTCGGCGGTTAAATCATCACTCCGTGCTCTCGCTTGATTTTTCCTTGCATCGAAAAACAGTAGACATCCCCTTCTTTCATGCTGAGAAAACTAATAGTAGGATTCAATGCGAAGATTTTCAACCAGGTGCGATTGTACAAACCCCTGAGAAGTACTCAGGAAACACGTAAGACAGGGCTCTATCCCCTATGAATGCTCTAAATTCATGAGTCGATTCTGGGCGAACTGTTAGGCTTCCCATACCCCCAGTTTGCATCAGAGCAATATGTGTCATTAATCACCACACATGTGTAGTGGCCACCAAGGAGATGTGACAAAGTTGCTGCATGCCTACATACCGTTGAGCGTTTGTGTGAATAGGTAGTGGTTTGAGATAGACTGTTGGGAACGTGACGGAATTGATTTTGATCCTGCCTAACATTCATATTACTGTGTAATCATGTCCATAATCCGTGGTACTAGACAGGACCATCCCCCATTCAAATGACTCTTTACCAACGCACGTCCCCGAATGTTAGCCATGTGATCCTTTACCTCACCCTACAATAATGTACCCATACCAGTCAATTCACAGGATCCAAATAACTGCCGCCGACAGCCATAAATTCCATGAAAGGCATGGAGATGATCGGTTATTGCATGGGGTCTTGTAGAAGGAGGGTCTGACCGCTAAATCAAGGACGGTACTGTGTTGTCTTCGCGTAGCGCTTCCAGTACGTAGTCAAGACGGCGGTTTTCGAGCAGGTAGGGTGCCGCATGAACATACCTTTGAGATTTTCGACAGAAAATGTCTATAAAAGCGAACAAGGTCTGAAGTGAAGTTTCTTAAGTAGCTTGAAGTGCACTTACTAAGCGAATGTAGGACAGGCTTTACATGAGCTTTGTAATAATCAGACGATCAACAAGGTCCTTTTAGACATAAGTATTTGATAAACTGTGGGACAACTGTGGGCTCGTAAGTATACCAACAACTCAGCACGACAGATAGGGTTGACGAAAAGTAGACGACGAATGAAGTTGTATTATATGGTGCTGTGGTTGCGGCACCATGCGTCGACGTACCGGCTCCTCATTCCATTTCTAACGACCACTTCAGTTCGCGCATGTTCTCACGCCTTTCCATTGAGACAACTACATCCCTGAGAGGCTTCATGACTCCAATCGGGATCCGCCTTTCGTCCATCGGCGGGTCCCAGTCAATGAAACGCTCGCCTCGCGGAGGTGTGAACTCCCAACCAATTAGTAGGACCGCGACAAATGACAAGATTTCGATTTGAGCAAAATGGCGGCCAGGACAGAAGACAGTACCGCCGCCAAATCCACGAAAGGCCGCGGGATGCACACTACGCTTATTTGTGTCCGCTGACCCTGTCTTAGTACCGTTGGGGGTGTCAATGAAGCGCTGGGGGTTGAAGTCCCGCGAATCAGGACCCCATACTTCTTCGTCGCGGTGAAGTACGCCTCCAGCTATTTGAACCACAGATTTGGCACGTAGCAAATATGTGTCTGCTACAATTGTGTCCTCGGTTACGAAGCGGGCCGAGGTCATCGGAGCAATGAGGCGGAGCGTTTCCCGGAAGACAGAATTGAAGAGCGGGCAAGCAGTCCGCAGTGCTTCGAATGAGATGCTGGCCGTTCTCGCCGTGTGATCTACAGATAAAGCACTCTTCTCAATCTCAGCACGCAAGTCTCTCACAAGCTCTGGTCGCGAGAGAATGTAGTTCAAAACCCAGAACACGGTTATGCTACCATTCACCAGAGTGCCAAAGAGCATGCCAAACTCTGAGCGACCTCTGTCTTCAAGCGGTATACCGATCTCTTCGTGCAGACGAACACGCTCCTGGATAACAGGGCTAGCCTTCTTGTGTCGCCCTTGCTCTAGGTATTCGACCATAGTCTTGGCTATCTTCTCGCGGGCGAGATATGCTTTCCGGTTCGTCAATTGTGGTATGGGTGAGGCCATCACACCGATCAGACCATCCTCCCACACCCAATAATCCTTCACCAAGCCAGGATATAGCTCGAACGGGTTTTCTGGGCCGTAGAACGCATAGGTGGTGACTTCAACGAACAAATCGCGGCACCACTCGAACAGGGGCTGTTCGCAGGTCGAGAGCGCATTAACCCGTTGGCTAATTCGGTCCAAGACGATGTTGCCTTGGTATTTGATCTCTGCAGGGCCTAGCAAGCTATACAATGCGTTGTGCATGCGGTCCATGAAGCCTGGTTTGTTTGCTTTCTTTGCTTCAGCATCGTGGAATGCTTCGACTGTGGAATTGGAAAACCCGACCATGCGCTGTGTCACGGGAAGAATTATGGGTTCGAAGAGCAGGGTTGAAGATGCGCGTTGGATGTAGTTGGCTAAATGAGGACTGGTAACGACGTATGTTTGCGACGAGAGCATGGGAAGCGTATAGATGGGTTGTCTGCATCGTGCACTTCAAGGAGTCAGATCCGGTCGAGCTGGCATCAAGGTCGCTTTGCGTACCTAGTTATCCTGTAGTAATTTGCGCCCTCCATCAAGAGGCCAATGATGTGCCCTATAAAGGGAATCCTAGGGTGCAAAACAGGCGGATCTCGCGGGTTGGGGTGAGCGCGAAGCCATCGCTCAAGCAAAGCCGCGCTCAAGAAAGCGATTGCGATTCCAACAACAAGTGCCTTCAAGGTAGACATGGCCGCCAGCGATCTGCTATCGCGCAGAGGTACGAAGCTACAGAACGACTCATTGTGCGAATGGAGCGATGTGGTGACGCGCACCAAAACGGCGTGGACTAGCCTCAGGCGATCGCCCCTGACTTGCTAGAGTTTTGCTCACAGGAGTCGAGCTAAATTAGTGTCCGTGCATCCCACTTTTATTACTGAGCGATGTGATCGGATTGGCGATGCATAAATTTGGCTCAACTCTTATAAGTTACGGGTAGTTTAGCGACCCTTCCAACATCTTGCATGTACACGTTTCATTCCACCAACACATCCTACCTCAGAGAGCACGTCTGATTATATGCACATAGTACTGAGTGAATACTAAGCTGCAGAGGATTGAAACCCAAGCCGCCCTTCTCTGCCCACTGGCTATACTTGTCCAATGGCATCCCGGCAGGTGTTTGTACAACTCTCTTAAAGCTCAGCAGTAATAGTGGCATCTGGTGTCAAGCGCCGGATTATTTTACTATTTGAACGGCTCATATCGACTAACGCACAAATAAGGTCGTATGCCGGAATCTCCTCGATCAGATCAAGTTCCGTGGCTAAACCTCTCACATGCGGCTCCCTAGAATAGATACGGCGAAAGTGCAAGTCGAAACGAGGAGTCTTGATGGCAGTCCACCAATTGTTTACATTTCAAGTTATGCCCTACCGGCTGCTTACCGCGAACGGATATACGGCCGATCATTTTCCAAGATTATCCGGGGACCCCGCATTGCACCTAGTTGGACGCGCAGTGTGGATCTTCACGATGCCTATTGTGACTAGCATTTTCTTGAAACCATTAAGCTTTTCTCCATGGACTATTTGATGCTTACTGCTTTGGGCGGCATAGAACTGACGACAATTGGCCATTCTCCACCTCTCGGCTTGTCGATACACCGTTATTCCGCGGCGAGAGAAAATACACCTCAGTCATTGGAGGAACTTCGCAATAATGATATATTAACATGAACACCTTAGAAGCGGTCGGACCTTAGCTTTGGTTGTATAGACATCGAGGACAGATGGATCGGCACAGCTTAAAAGGCTACAATGCCATGCATGAGGCGGTGCGTATACTCCAGGCGCAATCAAACATGTCTTCGCGGTTGACTATCGCTCTAGGTCTTATGGCTACCGGGTCCCTCGTGGCCGCCGGCCCTTGCGATCTTTACTCAGCCGGTGGCACTCCCTGCATCGCGGCACACTCGACCACTCGCGCGCTCTACAGTGCCTTTTCTGGCTCGCTCTACCAGGTCAAGCGTGGTTCGGACAATACTACGACCAATATTGCACCGATCTCTGCTGGTGGTGTTGCCAACGCTGCTGCTCAAGATACCTTTTGTGCCTCCACCACGTGCCTCATCACCATCATTTATGACCAATCTGGTAGAGGCAACCACCTTACCCAGGCTCCTCCGGGTGGGTTCAATGGCCCGGAATCCAATGGCTACGACAATTTGGCCAGTGCGACCGGAGCACCAGTCACACTGAACGGCCAAAAAGCTTATGGCGTGTTCATCTCACCCGGGACAGGCTACCGCAACAACAAGGTTAGCGGCTCAGCTACGGGCGATGCCGCTGAAGGCATGTACGCCGTTTTCGACGGAACCCACTACAACGACGGTTGCTGCTTTGACTATGGCAATGCTGAGACAAACAGCCTCGACACAGGCAACGGCCATATGGAGGCTCTTTACTTCGGTACGAACAGCGCTTGGGGTAGTGGTTCAGGAAGTGGTCCTTGGATCATGGCTGATCTCGAGAACGGATTGTTCTCTGGTCAAGGCTCGAAACAGAACACTGCCGACCCAACTGTCACGTACCGATTCCTCACTTCTGTGCTCAAGGGTGGTGCCAACAAGTGGGCGATCAAGGGTGCCAATGCTGCATCAGGGTCGTTATCAACGTACTATAATGGTGCACGTCCAACCGCCTCCGGTTACAATCCCATGAAGAAAGAGGGTGCCATCATCCTCGGCATTGGTGGTGACAACAGTGTCAGTGCTCAGGGTACCTTTTACGAGGGTGTGATGACCAGCGGTTATCCTTCCGACGATGTTGAGAACTCAGTCCAAGCCAACATCGTGGCCGCCAAATACGCCACCACGTCTTTGACGGGCGGTACCGCGCTCACTGCTGGTCAATCCATTTCGCTTCGCGTCACTACATCTGGCTACGACACACGATATCTTGCACACACCGGCTCAACCGTCAACACTCAGGTTGTCACGTCATCAAGCGCCACAGCTCTTAAGCAGCAAGCTAGCTGGGTCGTCCGCACTGGCCTTGGTAACAGCGCGTGTTTTTCCTTTGAATCAAAGGACACGGCTGGTAGCTACCTCCGTCACTACAATTTCGCCCTTTCTCTCAGTGCGAGTGATGGATCGAAGCAGTTTAAGGAAGATGCCACCTTCTGTAACATCGCTGGTATCAACGGCCAAGGTAGTTCGATCCGGGCTTGGGGCTATCCTACTCGGTATTTCCGCCATTATGACAATGTGGTTTATATTGCAAGCAACGGCGGTGTTCACACTTTCGATGCGGCCAGTTCGTTCAACGCAGACGCTACCTGGGTAGTTAGTTCGAGCTTTGCTTAAGGTGCTCATCTTCGCGAGATATCGATTTTGTGAAATGAAATAGAAATATTTTCTCTTAGGGCGAAGCATCTCTACTTCATTTTCAAAGAATCCCTTATGACATTGATTTTATGACCTGTGATTCCCAATCTGTATTTTAATCTAGGACTATGCATTGCCGTAAATAGCAGACTTTAAGAAAACGTAGATTTGATGCATAATTATCTTATCCTTGATTTGGCAAAAGAGCTTGTCAGTGACAAAGATTGTCTGAGCGCTGCGTGTAAGTTTCCTGAAACGACACAGTTGTTAATCCAATGCATTTTCGAGAAAATAGTCAATCGCAATATGATTAGCGGTAAAAGCCAATAGTATGGCAGTTAAGCGATGGTTTTACTCCGTCTACGCATTATGGCACTTGCGCGGGAGACAAGCCTAGCTACAAGGTGATAACCTAGTGTTCGTTCCGTAGGCGAGACTTGTTCGATGGTGGATCTTGAAGCTAAACGTGGAACCACGAGGTAGTTGTGTCTCTACCCACGTGGTAATACCAAAATCGAGTAGTCTATAGGGCTTGTCGGCCATTCGTTCGATTGAAGGAGAAAGTGACAAGTACAGCACTCTTAAACAACATGTTCAGTTCGACAGTTCCACGTACGGGCAGGTTCCTACCCTGCAGATACTGTTGCGGGAACTGCTGCTGCTGTGGCCAAGCACAGTAGCGCAATTGCTCCAATTTCTTTAGGTTTGTCTGCGACATTTCAAATGAACGAATTGCTTCTTGATGATCCGCTCCAAGAATCTAAGTCGATGACGTGAAGACAAGTTCGCGAGCGACGTAGTAAAGAAAATTGAGGGAGCAAGGATCGAGTAGATTTACTAAGGCTAGAGTGTCAGCGCGTCTTAAAAATAGACCGACGAACTGCCGTTGTTTGTAATCATCGTTTATCTCACTTGCTCAGAAAAACGTGAGGCCATATGTCATGACGTTTTGGTCAGGTTGAAGCACCGGAATCATGCTACCGTTGAATTGTTAGAGTTGAGTAGAATGACAGTCGAAGTTGCTTAGTTATTTTACGCATCCTAGCGCTACCCTATTCCAGTCTAGCTTCCTTGACTTCACCTTCCCCAAGCTTTGACGGCACTTGCCCTACAAACGATGCCTCGCCAGCTAAGCTATTCCATCTCTCCTCGTAATCTTTTACGCCTTGCATTTCCTTGCATCAGTCTCAATCTCCCCTATTTGTCGCTGCAAGCACAGCCTCCGCCAGACCCCGAGCGGCTGCTCGGAGAGGCAATTGTAACGGCATGGGCCTCGGGGCGCTGCGTGTCTTGGATATTTGTTGATGATCAGACATAATCTCTCTTCGCTTTGATGTCATTTTCGGCGCAGACATAGTATTCCATCTTTCCCCATCGTCCTTCAGCCTCCGCCTGGCTTCTTTAGCATGCCTCCAAGGATACTGGGATCAATGAGAGCCGGTTCTGGTGCGTCGACGCCACAGCGGATGAACATGCTTTTCCACATTGCACCGACTGGTCGTTCCTCTGGCATAAAAACCACCGTGTTCACATACGTCTCGGTCGTGTTATAGCAGGCTTCCATGGCGAAAAGCTGAGCTTCGCAGTTGTCGCCCTTTGCCGAATAGAAGACGCCACAACGTGCATGAGCAGGCAAGTCAACGCAAGTGCCGTTCTTCCAGCTACTTGCAGGCCGGGGCAGGGAAAGCCGCTGCAAGAGCTCTCCGCGACAATGCTTTGGGCCTCCATCGCCGGCATACGACATCGCAAGTATCGGCACCTGAGGTGCAGGTGGTGGTGGTGGAGGTTGCGCGCTCGCGGTCGGCACCGATGATGCCTCGACATTGCCAATGAATCCTTCATCGGCGGAGGTGTTGCTTGATTGCGCAGTTGGGGTGGCTCCGATCATGCCTTCGTCGCTCGCTATTGTTGGTCGGGCCGTCACGGGGAGGAACCATGTCGCGGTCTGCTCAGCGGCAACTGTGGATGTCCCGCTGAGAATGTCGGCGCGATCGAAACCGCTTCCATTGATACCTGCACCCGCGCGCTGACCCTGCGCCTGCGCCTCGAGCTGTCCGTCTTTTGCGAGTTGTGCTATCGATATTTGAACGATTCTTTGTGGCGCGGCGCGGACTTGCAGCGATGTCGCCAGTGAGACTGCGATGACGATGATTAGAGTTATTGCCGACACAACGATTACATATCGACGAGGTATCGCCATTTCGATTGAATACTGTAATACTGCAAATCTGGAGAACAAACGACTGAAGGTGTTGAAGCTCACCAGGATCATGGTTGTTACTGCCAAGAGAGAGAGGTGCTGCATCCCGCGTTTCATCCCCGCCGACAGATGAAACGTCACAAAAGCTGGGCAGGAACCAGCCCACTTTCAATCGCCCTGCTGTCTCTAGATACAAGCGCAACAGTACACGATAAATTGAAAAGGATCTGACCCTATCAACCCACTCCCCTCCTAGAAGTATGGGTGCTCTTTCACTATCATCAAGAAAGATCTACCTACACCCCTATTCCTATCATCGATTATTCTGACTCCAAATTACCTCCAAGACCAGAAAACACAAGTGGTACTTTAAACACATGTTCATCTTTGCCGCGCCTCCAAAATCGGCAACGGTGTGTCCGTTTCTGGAGCCTTTGATGCTCCCTTATTCCTCATTTGGAGACCGCGCAAGAATGCTCCACGCTCTTTGGCCTCCTTGTCTTGCGCATCCGCCTTTCGCGACGAAAAGAAAACGAGTGAAATCCCCGATGCTAATGCGAGAATCACAAGTACGATCACGAGCTTGTGATTACCGGTGAAGCTGTCGTCGCGCGGTGCAAGAGTAGATCTTGGGGCCACAACGGGGACAAAGGGGTCGAACGACGATCCGCTTGGTGTTCCGATGCGAAAGGTAAAAGGTAATGATGCTGCGATGCGAATCAGTCGCGCTGCACATGCTGCGTTCAGGACAATACATACGTGCCATGGTCGCTGGCTATGCCAATTCCACGCTAATTCTGCTTCCAAGGTTCATGAACAGGTGTTCGCGTCTCCGCTCCACGGAGGACGAAACTCTTATGAGTGAGACTAGCACAGGCTTGGATGACATCGCTCTTTATTGTATGATGAGAAGTGGCGTTGTACGTCCCGCTGCAGAATGTGCGTTTGAGTGGTGTGGCAGTGCGAATAGCCGGTAAAGCGTTGCATGCAGGGTTGAGGACTATGCATGACACCTCACTGTATCCGACCTACTAATATTCTGCAAAAGACCCAGTGACGCTGTCAGCCGCATATTACTGGGTATTTGTGCTTGAATAATGACTGTTACATGCTTGAAAGCTGAGTCTGATTCGCCAACCATGGCTGATTCTGTTACAATATTCCAACTATCATTCGACCTGTGGTCTAGGATGTCAAATTCTGGGATATGCGTTGGCGAGTTGCTTTCATCGGGGGTCTATTCCGTTGCCGTCGTTGACGCCTAGTGTATGTAGTGTCCCGCTTACACCAATTGCATGTATCTCGTAAGCGTTCAAGGCCTCTCTCTCGCTTGATGTCATCCGTCTTGTAATAGTCAATTTTACATGAGATCGTGTAAATGATATTTTCAGTAGCAGCGAAGAAGTCTTCTGGGAACATCGAGAGTAGAGAGGGAAGCTGAGACTGGGAAGTCATGTCATTGCTGGAAGTGTTGAAAGAGCAAATGCACGAGTTCTTGAACAAGGATAGCGTCTCTTTGGTGGGTTATATGTATTCATTCTGATGGTCTCTAACCAATAATATGTCGATATTTGTCACGGTTTATGGCTCTTACTCTGCAAGATAGTTGCTCCTGCTGCGGCGTGGTTGCGACTTACTTTCTAGCTGTCCAGGACTAGCGTTGTTGACTCTTGCGTACCTATACCTTCGATAGCTCCTAGATAGTACAGCCTCAGTTCAATCCCATACTTTTCCACTGCGTCCTATCCGCTCTGCCTCACCGCGACAATATTCGTCGACCCAGGTGCACCATTGCATGAAGCGGTCAGGTATGCGATGCACCATCTCAGTGAGGTATCAGCTGCCTCGCTACGACGGGGGCACGAGGTGGATATCATGATCGTAAACTGTGCAGTTGTAATATCCACGCCCTTTCCAACCTTTCGCTTCTAACACAGGATCGATGTACGTTGAACCTTTCCCCCAAATAGTGGGTTTTCCACCGGGGGCACCCAATTTCCATTTGCCTCCACCGGTGTCCCCATCGCATTTGCTCTGGTTGTGTCTAGTACCCTTATTAGTGACCCATCATGTTGTGGTGTCGCCACATGTAGAACATATAGGTAGATGCTGCAAATGCAGTTCCAGCTTGTGACCGTGAAGTGAGTAATGGGTAGGTCTCCAAAACTAGAGAACTGGAATTTGAAGCAGTTCCACTCTGGGGAGAAGCTGCCTGTCATGTTGAAAACTTGAGACGGGGCTTCTTTGCTGTGAGCCTCGCCGCATTTCATGACGGGGAGATAAAAGTCATGGCCACGAATGTCGAGCGCGGAGTTCGGGGCGCCGAAGGAGAGAGCTGCGAGTAGCACGAATAGGAGAACGAAGTGAGGGTAAAGCGAATTCATGGTTGCTTGCTAGGTGGTGACGAGGATGGTCGGCGGTTCTTTGGAGGGTAGAGGGAGTAGTGAGGGTGATGACAGGCGCGCAGAGACTAAGTACGAACTAAAAGTTACGTGCCTTCCTGTTGGTGATAGAAGTTGGTTTGCACCTGCCTCCAACTTTCTAAGCAATCGCATAGTCTTTCACTTCTTCTATCCTGTTGTGGATTGCAATTCATAAACTTGCCGAGCAACAAAACTAGAAAAACATACGGGCCTGTATCAAGGCAACAATTATCACTGCAAGTCATAGACATCTATAATTTTACGAGCTTTATGCTCCAACAGTGAGGATTTTCCGACGTGAATTACGTCTTAGTGCAACAAAACTCAGGAAATTTCAAGGGATGTTAGCACTAATTCTTGATTGACTTGTCATACCACCAATGCCCAATGCTAGACGCCAAAAAAAATGAAGAATTGAAGATGCTGGTAGATACTCCACATGCCATTTGTTGCACAATCCCAGTGTGACCGCTCGCTTCCCTCCACAGGAGCTTCTCGTTCTTCCTGCTCACTACTATCATCGCACTCAACCACTCTTGTTTCCGCCGCTCTTCGGCGAACTTCCGCCCCCACTGGCCTTCGTCCTGACACCTTCCGATGCCCCACCCTCCTGGTCATCTCGCGGCTTGCTGACCTCAGGGTTGCCTGGGCTGACATTCAGCGGATCATTCTCGCTACTCTTGTTCGACCCCTCTGCCTTTGCTGTCTTCTCTGCGGCCTCGGGGCTTGTCTTGTTAGGGTTGAAGGCGGCGTCAGACGCAGCGGCAGCATCGTCGGAGCCGGACTTGGAGTACTCAGTCGAGCGGGGCTTGAGGGAGTCTTTGTCTTGCGCATCCTTCTGCGCAAAGCGCGGAGTAGTCGTGCTGATGAAGCGGGGTTGTGACAGGGTAGCGCGAGGTGCGCGCTGTATGAAACGGCGAGTGAACATGATCGCGTGTGACGGATAGGTGTTGGTTGGTTTGGTTCGTGTAATGCGAGCACGAAGATAGCTCAATTGAGTACCTGCAGGGTGGAAGGGGCGATTTGAAGGCGATTGAGAGGCTTGAAGCTTGCAACGAGGGAGTAAGGCCTGGATGAGCTTGTGCGAAGAAAGCCGGAGCTATGGCATGTCGTGAGCACTGACTGACGTCACTGGTACTGCAAGTTTAACCGAGGCCGAGTATCACGTGATGTGTTCGCAGCCCTCGAAAGGTACTACCTGATGGATGCATAGTTAACCTTGAATTCCGTAAGAGTAGTCCTGGGTATGCAGTGGTCATCTATTTTTGTGCCTCTAGAACGGCATGAGACAAAGCTTTTCCCCCACGCGGAGCCGGACGCATCTCCGACGTTGAGACCTCACCGCACTTTTCCCATCATGTCGCGCATTTTTGCAGCCGTGAACTCCGTCGAGCTGTATGCACTATGTTGGTGATGTATATCCCAGCAGTATCTTATTCGGTTTGTCGAGGATTTTGTCTTTCATATTGGTATGTTTCTTCGAGCATTCATGGGTTCACGTTCGGAATCGGGAGCTCCGAAATTCCGATACAAGAACCCCCGCGTTCGTCGCATGCGCAAGCCCTAGATGTTCTGGACACACGGCTTACCCTAAGCTGCATAAAAAGGACTGCATGCTCCTGCCTCAAGTGGCTAGCCTCCGTATCTAAGCGCTCATTATCACGGGGCATCTCTCGGTGCCTGACTGTGCGCTATAAGAATGGACTGAGTGGCCCTGACCTTCTGGCTCTGTAAAGTACCCAAACCAATATCGAAGATCACAACGTCCAAATATTTCCTTTGCACTGGTGACTTCAAGCTCTTAAGCCATGGTAAGCAGCATTTAAATTGCTTGTTAAGTGTTTCTGTTCGGATGTGCTCACGCCGTTCCACACTCAGACTCGAAGCTTCAGAAGACGAAGCGTGCCCTCGGCGACCACATTCGAACAGCCTCCCTAAGTACCACTCTTCGTCCAGGCCTGCAAATCAGCTGGAATCTCAGAAACCAAATCCCACAAGATCTCAATCCGCCCTCTGAGCCTGACGTCGCAATTCCAAAAGCCTACCAAGCTTGCAACCGTCACCATGGCCATCACACCAGTTGCCTGGGCGCCTCCACCGCGCCCCGATCCTGAGTCGCTGAAGAACCCGCTCCCGTTCGACCCCATACCTCTCATCCACCTCCGCACCGGAAAGATCCGCCCGGTCTTCAACAAACCCGGTATGACATCCGCCATTCACAAGTCACCTCTTGCTTTCCCCATTACCATCACCAAATCCGGCATCGTAGGAGACGAACACGCCTACCTCCCCCACCGTTCCCCGGACAAAGCCATCCACCACTACTCCTCCGCGCACTATCCACAGTGGGCCGCCGAGATCCCCGAAAGCGCGCATATCTTCAAGCCAGGCGCATTCGGCGAAAATCTGTTCAGCGAGGAGCTAGATGAGACGAAATTGTGCATAGGGGATAAGATCCGGGTCGGCGACGTGCTCTTGGAGGTCAGCGAGCCGCGGGCACCATGTTATAAACTCAATCACCGATTCCAGGTTAAGAACATGGCGAACAGAGTGCAGACGTTGCTGCGGAGTGGTTGGTTGTATCGTGTGCTGGAGCCGGGGGTTGTGCAGGAGGGAGCAATGATCGAGTTGGTGGAGAGGGTGCATCCGGAGTGGACTGTAGCCCGAGTGGCGTATTACCTGTTTCTGGAGAGGGACAACGTGGAGATGAATAGGGAGATTGTTGGGTTGTCTGAACTTGGCGAGGACATTAAGGAGAGATTTGAGATGAGGTTAGCGAAAGGCAAGCTAGAGGATGAAGCTGGGAGATTGTTTGGGGGCGAGGAGGAGAAGATGGATACGTGGAATGAGTATCGATTGGTCGAAAAAAGGACGGAGACGAGCACGGTGACAGCGTTTGTCTTCGAAGCCGTGGAAAATATGGCGGAAGAAGACGTCAAGATGGTTGAACCAGGGAGCCACGTTCGCATCAAGCTGGGAGGGAAGTTAGTCAGGGCATACTCTGTTGTTGGTGGAACGACGAAGCGCTTCGAGCTCGGCATCGCGCTCGACCCTGAAAGCCGCGGTGGGTCAAAGTACATGCATACGGAGGTAAAGGTTGGCGACATACTCACATTCGGTCGCATCACAGCATCTTTCCCTCTCGTTTCAGATGCAGACAAGCACATCATCATCGCCGGTGGCATTGGTATCACCGCGTTCCTCGCTGCCGCCGAGTACCTCCGCAGCACGAAACAAGACTACGAGCTGCATTTTGCGGTCTCCTCGGAGGTCCCCTTCGCCGCACGAATCAAAGCATTCGGGTCGAACGCGAAAGTGTACAACAAGTCTCTTGGTCAGCGCCTGGATGTTAAAACCATCATTGCTGGTGCCGATCCCACAACGCATATCTATTCTTGCGGCCCAGAACGACTCATGGACGCCATTGCCTCCACCGCTAAGGAGTACGGCATGTCTGATGCTTCTGTGCACTTCGAGCAGTTCACCGTGACAACTTCAGGCGATCCGTTCACAGCAGAGCTGAAACAAAGTGGGAAGACGCTGGAAGTAGGGCCTGCACAGTCACTTTTGGATGTGCTACGTGCTGTCGGCCTGGACATTGACTCTTCGTGTGAAGTTGGAAATTGTGGTACTTGTAAGGTAGACGTATGCTCCGGACGCGTGGAACACCGGGGGACTGGGCTGGATCAGGACGAGAAGAAGGAGAGCATGCTGAGTTGTGTCAGCAGGGGTGTCGGACGCATCGTTCTGGATCTTTAACAGTAGATAAGAGAGAAGCTTTTGCTTTTACTTGTGAATTTATTTACCAATGAAATTTTGCTTTAGCATGCTGGTATCATACAGCCACCCGCTTTAAACGCGGAATTTATGCAATCAATCCCAAACGCCATCCCATGCCATGAAGTATGCACATCGAATCGAGACCCCTCTCGTGCTCAATCATCCCATCGCATATTCAGAACCAATCCCTGCACTTCCTCCGGATCCAGCTGGTGTTTTCTCTCCACAGCTCTTTCCCTTTCGCCTTCAAAGAGTCACATGCCAACAGCGCGTCCGTACCATTCGGCAGCGAGAGGCCATCCAAGAACGAGCACTGCCATGGGTACAACACTGGTCTTGTTAGTACGACTGAAATGGAGAGTAGGAGGGACAGTGTGCAACGTACAAGCCACCAGTGCGAGCAATGCGCTTGGGGTAGAGGCTGAAGTCAACGGTATGCGGTTTCACCGTCACCGGGTTGCGTGCGAACGGGTGGGGCTCGGTGAGGTAGCGCGAAGCAGTGCGGAACATGGCGAACTTCTGAGTTGGGGAAGGCATGTTGTAGTTTGTGCTTGTGTGTGTAGCTTCGAAAAGACTTTTGTGTTCGCTTCGAGATTCGCTCGTAGGAGTTGGGCAGACCGGTGTCTATACGCTTTTTTCTATCCAAATGGCTGAGTGGAGTAGACCGAGGTCTATAGATAGTCCCTTGTAGTGATGATTGGAGTTGTAGTTGTAGATGCTGAGTGGAGAATGGGCTTCACTGGGCAGCGTCACACACGGATATATACAGCTTCGAAAAGGGAAGAGTCGGATCCCTCATGGCAAATCCTGCGCAGAGCATCGTACCACACGAGTATCACGCCAGACGTTGTCGCTCACACAGCCGACTCATTACCGTGATGAGTGTACAGCCCTACGGCCTCGCTTGGCGCTGCCGCACGGCATGACCAAGCGCACACAGGCGCGAATATCGAGAACGTGCCTGTTTGGGCACATTTTGTATGGAGAATACGTGTGGTCAGCAGCGAAGAGACGTGTCATTGGCCGCGGCCATGGGCGTTGATGAGTTTGCGGGGGCTGGCCTCGAGGCGTCGCGAGAGAGTGGTGTGATAGTGTCGTGAAGGGGGCCTGGCAAGCTCGGCAGCCGCCGAATCGCATCACTAAGCGAGCGGCAGACGGCGACGCCTGAGAATCGTGCCACCGTTTTCGCCCCAGTAGTAAGCTCGAGCTGGAACCTGCCAAAAAGATAACACGCTGGCGGTGGAGGATGGCCCAAAGCGATGGCATTATTGCGACCGATCCCAATCTCGACACGACCCTTTCAGAAGGGGATCTGCGAGAAGGAAGCACGAAAACGCAAATCTGCGCCAACTGGTCAACGATCCTCACCACCTGAGCTACCAGATGTCATCCAGTCCTCCTTTACTGGTTCATCTGTCTCTCCTCCAACTGCCTGGCCCAAGGCTCAAGCTGTGCGCGATGCACTTTCTGCCACGTTGTCTCCCCGACTCCACGTTTCCTTCGATCTGCCTGTAGATCCTTCTCCGGCTTTCCGATTTCGTGCTTCTTCGACTCCTTGCAAGTCTTGAATGGGTGCTTCAACTTTCCAGGGATCGGAGACCCATCCGGACCGGGCTTGAAATTCCAGTTGATGCTGTTCTCACCTCTGCAATGGTTGTGATCACTGCAGTAATCTTCCCAATCCTCACTGAATTTGAAAAGTGTTTGCTCAAGGAACTTCCGCGTCTTGTCCTTTTCGGAGTCGTAATGCTTCTGCTTCCATGGAAATTCGCCACACTTACAAGGGTAATTACGTCCAGACTTGGTCCAGACGGAAGATATAGCTTCACCAAAGGGATTGCGACAAATAGGAAGAGTGAAGGCACCAGGCACCTTGCCAAGCTCTTTTTTCGCGTCGATCATGGTCTGGATGAACTGTAGAAGGTCAGGCTGCTCTGGCCCAATTTTGTCTTCGAAATTGTTGGCGTCAATCCAAAGCGAGGAGCGCACAATGTCCTCCTTAGACAGGCCGTAGACTTTCGAGTTTTGATCTTCGAGAAAGTTTCTATACCCTATGGGTCCGTGGACTAGGGCCTGGTCATTCCTCCAAGCGTCGTTCTCTTCAGACTGGTCGATAGAGTACAACCAGTACGTGTGTGAAGGATATTCATCCAAGCAGACTCGAACCTCGCTTGCACCCCGGTTGTCTGTATGGCAATTGCCATTTTGGGAATCGGTGTCGAGTATGTAAGCTCGCTCGAATTTCCACAGGCTGTTGATCAGGGCCGCTTGATAATACATCTCAACGACTTCCCTGAGCCTTGGGTAAGCTTGGGGTTCCACCTCGACAAACTCACCTGACTTGATGAGTTGTCGTAGATCTTGGTCCTGAGTATTATTGTTACCCTTCATAAGAGCATCCAAATCCCAGTTGATCGCATCCCTTGCCTCGTGTGCGACTTGATTCCATGAAAGGGACGCTATTTCGACAAGATCTTGGCTCAGATGACTGTAAAACGGTTAGCGGTGCTTAAGTAACATGGACAGCGGTTTACTTACGGATTGTCGCGTGCTGCCCTGAGTATGCCCGAGACCCCAATGAAAGAATTTGACATCAACGTGGCGGCCTGATTGACCTGCCCAATCTGCTTGATCGTCCCCTCACTAACCTTCTTCCCCAAAGCCGAAGCAAACACCCCCGCTTCTCCAAGCATAGGAGTTGCACCTAGTAGTCCAGTAGCTAGTAGCAACAGAGCCGTAGTAGCCGCCGAAACCAGATCTTGCTGCATCTGCCGCTCAACTCGCTTTCTCTCCATGCGCTTGGCACTGGTGTAGATGTCTACGTTCGTCACCATACTAGCTATTTGAAACGACGTAGCTTCGGCGGTTGCTTTGTCCACGGCCTCGTGGTAGTGCGCTACACCAGAAATACTTTCGAAGACGTAATAAGCCATTTGGCGATCGTGCTCTGGGAGACTTTGATTGAGGCTCAAGCAACTGGAAAGCTGTATGTGGTGTCAGTATGTATCATGGGACCTGTGTATTGAGTCAAAACTCGAATAACATGGTACTTACGGTACAAGAACCAACGCCATCGCATCTCACGGTGCTGGGGACCGCATCGGGAGCAAATTTATCGCGCATAAACAGCGTGAAATACTCAAAATCGTTGCTAGAGAAGAACTCGTTCCATTGAACGTCCAACCACTCAGCAACTTATTTGCCCTTGCCTTCATCCCATGCGTCCCGTGTGGGAATTTCAAGCCCACCGCTCTTATGATATGCGACTTTGTGGTGGTGAGCACCGTTTTTTGGAGAAGGATTGCCAGTCTTTTGCGAACCAGGCTTTTTAGCGGCAGGTCGTCGCTCCGGGGATGGAGATGCGAGGGGAAGGCTATATCCTAGCAACAAAAGTAGGAAAGCAAGCAGGAGATTCATGTCGGTGAGTTTTAGCGTTGAATCATTGTTTGGTGGGAAATGTGTCATGTAGTGAAGCGCTTTCTTATTTTGGGTGTTAGAGATGGTCGGAAGGTGGACACGGCCGAACACACCTGCACTTTGATATATTCGAGAAATGCCCTTCTTGGCACGAAATATATTTTCATGACCACCGTAACCACAAACCCATTTTCAATACGTTTTCCCTCGAAATGTTGTGGAACAATTTGGGGTTCTGTCTGACCTATCACATGGGTTAGGGTCTGCAAAGGCTGTAAACTACTACAACTTACTTCAGATGGCTATTGCTGCTTGAATTATCTTTGGTATGTTACCTCTTACGACTTCGCGTATAGCTGGTTAAATTCTAGTGCTGGTGTTAAGAGTAGTTAATTGAAGGCGTTGCGACTCTGTACTCTGAACCTAAATAGTCGACTTCTGCATCAATTGTTAAGGCATGACTCTTGGCTATCCTCACCAAACCATACATTTGCAATGACTCCAAAGGGGACTGTTGACGAGTAGAGCCATACAAAACCACAGATTTAGTAACTACAAAACATTCAGAAGTGCTTAGCTCCACTTTGGAGCCTAAAGCCAACCCGCTGGGTCCAAACCCGGCCCAACAACAACTTGGTTGTTCTGTCTGATCGCGACCCATGGTTGGCCTTTCTTATGGAAAGAAGCTGCCAATATATATTGAGAGATATCCGGATGATCGTTCAGACTAACTTACCTATCTCGAAGGAAGGGTACATCTGCTCAGAAAGTCTGGATCCTAGGGCAAGAGTTCAAAAGAGAATGCTCCAAAATAGCTGGCAGAAAGTATGGGGGGTGCATAATATTGGCTCTGCAGGCCACATTTGACTGAACAAACTTATGAAAAGAGCTAACCCTTTATGATAAGCATTATGCATGTATTCTCAAGGGTAGCAACCGTGGTAAATGCTCAGTATCTTTCCACCATATCAACTGCGTTGGGCGAGTGCTCGATGCATCCCTCCACCTACAGGCCCAACGTCCGCATAAACTGCTCCGGTCTGCTAGTTAGAGCTCATAATCGAGAAAATATTCGTCCAAAAAAGACACCGTAAAACACCGTGTCACGTGAACATTTACGGCGCAGACTAAGTTCAGGCACGGCATGTTTGCCTTCCCAACAGTAGAAGAGCTCAAAAATTTTGCTTCATCCGACCATTCTTAACCGCTTCTTGATCACTTAACCAACTCAGATGAAGCGATCGCTTGTTTACGGGTGTGAGGTACCGGTAATTAATAGAGATACGTTCAATGATGTGCAGGATGATTCAATGTGGATGGAAACGCACAAAAAGCAACACTACTAATAATAGCAACGAAAGTCATTGTGCATTATCTATATTATAAACTGAGGCAAATAACGTAAAAAATACTATCGGAGTAAAAGACAGATGAGTTCGTCTCCACAAAGGACAAGTTTAGGGAGCTGTTACCGTTTCTTCGGCTTTTCCATCCTGGTCCTACATATAGAAACGTTCCTCCTCATTTTTACTACGCCCTTTCTTGTGCCGATTCCCAGGGGAATCACTTTATTTTTGTATCACTTTTTGTACCAAGGCGTATGCCGAATCGTAATAAAAAATCAACTCTCCAGATAGAAGCGTTCGTAGTTTCATCGTATGATGTGATTTGCGAAGGCATCGACGTTATGAAGATGCTAATCCCACTTTAGACCGTTCTCGTGGATCAGCTTCTTAAGTGCAGTTTCCGCGGCAGCTGTATCCTCTTCCCAATATTCGCGTAGCCCTTCCATATCATAGTTCAGCAACCGCAGACTTGGTGTAACCTCCTCCCAGCGTCTGCCGCTCACAAATTCCGCTATGACGCCACGTCTCTCCTCGATATCCCACTCCGCAGGGTCCAAAGCCCATGGGTCCGACTTGATTCTCAATTCTTCGAGTCTGGGGGGAAGTACATCAGCAAGCTCTGGCGCTTCTTCCGCATCGGAGCCGAGAAGAATAGAGAAGGTCGATTCGAATTTTTTGAGCACAACCATGTCCTTCAGGTAGATCCAACCCTCCACGCAAGCCTTAGACCCGCACTCGCATTGATTCATTTGCAGGTCATAAGTGATTTTGAGACAGGTAAGCGAATTCCACACGGGGGCCAGCTGCTTGGTTAGACCTCGCGCATCGATCATCTGCGGACCTCCGGTCCCCGCATCTTCGTCGACAAAGTACCCAAAATCCAGGGAATCAAGCCTTTCAGTGAACGGAAGCAGCATCGCCAGTAAATCTAAATCGGTGTTGATACGATCTTTCGGAAGTGACATCTTTCGAATCATGCGGGCCATCCTTTTCGAGCTCGAAATCGTGGCCTCGAGTGTTTGGAGAACGGTAAAAAACCGCGGAGAGCACCACGTGAGGACGACATCTTCCAACATGAATGGTATCACGGTAGCTCGCAAATCTGTACATGTTTGTGACAACACCTTGTAACTACTTCGGTCTAGTCTCCGAATGATCTCGTACTGTAATTCCAGGGGTAGAATGAGGAGTATCGAAGATTGTCGTACTCTGTCTTTGGTAACGAATGGTTTAGAACATGCGGCTAACACGTTGTCATCTTCAAGTCGCATCATGGCACCTTCGCTCCAGTCTTCGTATCTATTATCCCAGTGGGATCGCGGGAAAGACACGGATCGTTCCCGTGGACGGATCCACTCCTGCTCGGCTTGGCTATGTTCTGGACTAGACGTAGTCGGGCTATGGACGGATGATGTGGACAACGTTGGCGACTGTGGGTCGTCTTCATATTCCAAACTAGGAGAAGCTGGATTGTACATCGGCGATGCCGTGCTATTTAATGGGCTAATTGGACCGGAGATGTCCAGTGGTGCTACGGAGGTATTCAAACCCTTGTTGTCCATCACTATTAGAGTGGAGGTTATCTATGCGTTGACAACTCTTAGCTCTAACAAGGTATCTTAATACCACCAAGAATGTAGGAGGATGAAATTAAACGAATTCTTTTATAGGAGCATATGAATCGTCTAGCCAAGGCAACGGGGAGTGAAGAAGAACAGCGAAACGTGTACTGTGGCTACTAGCTTGTGCCTCTTACGTAAACGAACCCCGCATTAGTTGGTATGTAGGTTACACAGGCTTGAACTTTCACGCTGCCTGTAGACTATAACTTGCATCCATGGTGCTGAGCAACCGGGCACCGCAATAGCAGCTGCCTAGTTGCAGTATTAAGGCTGCAAAGATCCGCGGCGCTAAAACTAAGATGAACGAAGCTCATTGTTTACTAGTAAAATTAACTAACGTAGTCAGACGATTGGATCCCGAGAAATCATTGGAGTGTGATTATCTTTGCAAGAGGCCAGTACGCTAATTTGTAGAGCTTAACATTTGATGAATTGAAGTTGCTATCCATGGCCTCCAGAAGTCATGAAGACCAGCGAAGAAAAGCTCGGTTTCAGGATCTTATGGTCATGCATTATACAATGCAAAGTAAGCTCCTCCAGACTTTTCTGTTACGGCAGCTAAGATACCTTTGCAGCGACTTGATCCCATGTACTTGATCGATATAAACGTTCTTGTGTCGTGATCAATGGGTATACAACGCTATCTGAAAGAGTGTTCTAGGCATAGGCCCTACTCTTAGTAAACAAGTGAAATGACACCAGATATGATCGCCGGAGAAAACCTATCATCGCACTCTGCTCGTTCATCATCGTTTAATCCCACACATTACCCCTACGCTCTTGCCTGCGTACCACACCACATGCATATTCTTCCGCATTCCTCACGCCCACCTACTCCCTCCCCAACTTCTCAATCTCGCTCTGTCCAATCTCCCACACGCCCGCCTCTCTCTGTCCCTCAACGCATTTCAACCCGGCGACCACAGCAGCCTTCCCAATGACGGCTGCATCATTGACCCAAAAATCTGTCAGCTTAGGACTGACCTTCCTCATCCACCCGGCCAGCCCTCTAATCACCGCCTCCGCTGGCCGCGACTCGTCCCTCGTTCCCTGAATCAATCCCGGCCGCAGGATGACCGTATGCTTGAACCCAAGCTCCTTGACCTTATTTTCCAGCTCGCCCTTCATCTTCGGATACGCCATCATGGACGCAGAATTTGCGCCGCTGGAAGAAATGAGCACGTAGCATTCTACGCCGGCGTCTTTTGCGGCTTTAGCGAGGTTGTAGTTGAGATCGACGTCGATTTTGCGCTGCGCTTCCACGCTGCCTGCTGCGCCGCGCGTGGTGCCTAGGCCGCTGAAGAATATCTTTGGAGCCGACTCTTTCGGGAACTGTGCGGGCCATTGGTCTGTCTCTGCGCTGGGGATGTGGAAGAGCTTCGTGGATGCGGTCGGGTTTGGAGGCGCGCGGCGGGCATAGGCGTAGACGGATGAGATACTAGGGCCCGTAAGGAGGGTCGAAAGGATGTGTGAGCCCTAGAGATGCTGGTCAGAGTATTCTAGCCGGCATGGGCCCTGGAGGACGTACAACGAGGCCGGTGGTGCCGGCGAGGGCTACGGTCGTCATTGTTGCAACAGTTGGTGCGGAAAACGGATTTGGGAAGTTACTGTGCTGGAGGTAAGTCTGCAAAGGTTGTCCTGGTGTGGGTATAAAAATTTATCAAAAGCGCGATGCGTTTCTAGGAGTTGAGTTTCGTTCGTTGGGAACGTCATGCACGAACCCTGCCGAGGCAGCGGCGATAAACGCCGGACAAAGAGACTGTCCGACGGAGCATGACCATACCGTTACTCCTGTTACAAATCAAAAAGTAGACAAGATCACAGCAATGGATGCAGTGCGAAAGAAGATTGAAGGCGATGAAAAGTAATTGCTCTATCGGGATATGGGGAACACCAATAGTATGACGCCAATCGCCCCCAGCGCCTTTATCCCTACCTCCCTACATCCTTCCTCCTTCAAACCTCTACAGTACCACCAAACTCGCCTCCAACGCTCCTTCCGGACTGATCAGACCCTTGCGCACATCCTCCGTGACCTCTCCTTCAACACCTAATATCATCAATGCCTCCTTGCTCTCATTTCCATTCTTAGTCTCGCCAGCTTCATCCGCAGCATGCAGAGGCGCAACATTCATGAACTTGATGTTGACCCCTGCTTTCCCTAATACGTTACCTACGAAACCGATCTTCCCCACAGAGTCAAAGTTCCGGCATATGAGCAGCGTACCCTGCGGGACAAACTCGCCGCTGAAGCGGTCGAGACGCGAGATGAAGGGCTTGTTGCCTGAAACGAAGCCTTGGATGACCTGCTCCGAGGACAACTCTTTTGCTGCTTGTGGCTGAGGGTTTAGCTGCCCTTGAACTGCTGATGACGGTGGTGCTTGCGGTGTGCGAGCCGAAAGCGGGCTTACAGAGCGCCCCTGTCGAGCCTGTGATGACGAGCGGCTCGCCCTCGCACGCAGCGTGATGAAGCTTGAGTAGGGCTTATCGTCCACATTCTCACGGCTGCGTTGCTCGTTGATGAGAATACCGCGTTCCTTGGCTAGTAGTTCGGCGTTGACGATGTTGATATTGAGCGTTTCGCTGATGGGCGAGAGGAGGCCCTTTACTAATGCAGCAAATAGAGGCTTTGTGGTGTTGAGTTCGGCGAGAGCGCCTTCGTACGTGATATCGAATGTTGTACGGAAACTCGCTGCATTTACTTTGCCGGAATAATGTTGTGTGTAGAGAGAGCCCATTCTCTCGACCAAGGTGACGAAGGGCTGGAGTGTGCGATACTCTTCTGGTAAGATAATAGGCGCGTTGACCGCTGAGCGTGGCAACTCGCCAGATAAGATGGAAACGACTTGCTCACAGACGTCAATCGAGACGTTTTCTTGTGCTTCCTTTGTACTCGCTCCAAGATGCGGTGTTGCAACGACCTTGGGATGGGCAATCAGGCGGCTTGCCGAGGAGTCGGCTTCTGGTGGTTCCGAAGTGAAGACATCGATGCCGGCGCCTGCAATAGTCCCGGCATCTAGGGCTTCAACAAGAGCGTCTTCATCAATCATGCCTCCTCTTGCGACGTTCAATATCCGAGCCGTAGGCTTCATCGTTGCGAGCTCGGCCTTGGAAATCATGCCTTTAGTAGATGCGATGAGCGGGGTGTGTAAAGTCAAGAAATCAGCTTGTTGGAGGAGGTCGGCAAGACTGGGTAACAAGGTGACAGATGCAGCGACTGCCAGATTCTCGTTTGCATATGGATCATAGGCGATCAGGCGCATGCCAAAGCCATTGGCAATCCTGGCTACAGTGAGACCGACTACGTTTGTTAGCCATCTCTGTGTCTACACTCATCATTCAGCACGGCATACCTTTTCCAAGCCCAACGATAGCCAGGGTTTTGCCTTTGGCTTCAATGCCCGTGAGTCTGCTTCGCTCCCACTTCCCAGCCTTGATGCTCTGACTCGCATCTGCTACGTTACGCGCAACAGCCATCATGACTGGTCATTGTCAGCAATTGACTAACCCTACGTTTACCGTCACCTACGAGCAATAGTGTGTTCGGCCGCAGCATTGATATTTCCACTCGGCGAATTGACGACAATGATGCCGAGAGAAGTAGCAGTTTTGACATCGACATTGTCCACGCCCACACCAGCCCTTGCAACGACCTTGAGTTTCTTCGCGGCACCAAGAAGCTCTGCGGTAACCTTTGTCTCGCTCCTCACAATCAACGCCTCATACTGGCCAATAATCTCTTTGAGGCCCTCTGGGCTAAGTCCCTTCTTTTCATCCACCTCAAATTGCTCTCTCAGCAAAGCCAATCCATCCGGAGAAACCTTCTCTGGAATGAGAATCTTAGGTCGCGTGCTATATGTTTCAATAGCCATTTTGAATGCGAATGCTGAAGAAGAGGGCAAGACTGTTCGAAATACTGCTTTTGGAGTGGAGAGAAGAAAACAGCAGGCAGGGCAGATAGTTATAGGGTTTGACACGTAGGCTATACCTGCCGTGAAGTCGGTCGTACTGCATGTGTGATTCATCAGCTGCTGCCCTTTGTATAGTGTACTTGCTGGATGCGGTAAGAGCAGCTACCCCGCCCCCGCAAACCCCACGGACCATGCTAGTACACTTGACAAATGGTAGGGAGGAAGCGCCTGCGGTACACGTTGGTAGGCAAAAAAAAGGCTGTGAATTTGTCAATGTTATACGTTTTCAAATGATTGCTGCGTACGGGGCTACAGATGCGAAATCGGTGACACGTGAGATGTGAGAGATGCAGTTGGCTGTTGCAGACGGATTGTAAGTTGATAAAATCTGTGTTATGTATACTCCCCTCCTGGAGTTAGCTGCTACCTACATACGGTGGCATGTCTCGCACCTCTATGGATGTTTAGTCAGAGACAATTGCACTCTTGAGACGCTATCCGAGGCTTGCAACGCATTTGTACGCTCCCACGCTACCAGTTGGATCGCGTTTTGAGCTTTTCATTTTGCACCACCTCGATCCAATAACCGTCGGGATCTGATATTGACGTCAGTAGCCTATCACGGTGCGTTGCGAGGACGACATACCCAGCACGAACGCAATGTTCTTCATGCGGCCATCAGTCAGCCTCTTCTTCCAGTTGACCTTCTTCTCCTCAAAACGTGCGCATGCCGCGTCGAGGTCGTCGACTGAAATACAGATGTGGCCAAATCCCTGCGGCTCAGCGTTTCCATCATGGTACTTGAAGTTCGCGTCCTTCTCAGTACCGTAATTCCACGTTAACTCAAGCAAACCTTCCTGGTCAGCAGTTGCACTGACGCCTTCTGGTGTCGCATCGTTGGCTGGCGCGCCGTATCCGAGGAAGTACAAGTTGAAGCCATTCTTCTCATTCTCCGACGTTCGCTTCAGCTGCATGCCCATGACGTCTTTGTAAAAGGCAAGAGACTTATCTGCATCCTTTACACGGATCATGGTGTGGTTCATGCGATATGTGCTGACGTCTGTTTCCTTCTCGTTCTCAGTCTGCTCCAGCTGCTTCTGCCCGATGACCTCGACCCAGTAGCCGTCGGGATCCAGGACGAAGGCGATGTGGCGCATCCTGCCATCTGTCAATTTCTTCTGGAACTTGTAGCCCGCATCCTCCATGCGCTGGCAGGCCGCCTGTATGTTGTCGACGGAGATGCATAGATGGCCAAAGCCGCGATGGGGTTCTTGGTTGCCGTTGGCGATTTTGTAGTTGGGGTCGTTCTCGGTACCGTAGTTGTGGGTCAGCTCGACGATGCCCTCGCGGTCGGTCCAGTGGTTGGCGTGCGACACAGCTTTGGGGCTGTCGTATGCGAGGAAGTAGAGATCAAACTTGGCGTCGGGATTGGGCAGCTTCTGGATAAGCTTCATGCCCAGGAACTCATAGAATTGGACTGATCGCTTGGGGTCCTTGACCCGGAGCCTGGGATGGATGTCAGCAGGGAGGCGTGCGGCGTGGGTGGAGAGCTGATCACATGGAGTGGTTGAGCTTGTAGCGCGTCGGATCGGTGGCCATGGTTGCTAGAGCCCTTGAGAAGCTGCTTGGGCGGGTGTATCTGTTTGCGTAGGCGGCGAATTGGCTTGAGACTGATAAACGTGTGGGGGCGCGTCGAAACAGGAGCATGAGACTGCAGCGTGGTGGAGGTCTGCAGCAATTGAGGTGGGCGGGGAATATTGTAAATTGTCTGGTGGTGACGTTGATTACAGAAGCTGCCCCTCGGCCCAACTGGCTTCAAGTGGGGAGCTTGCGGAGCTCTGAACGCCTCCGGGACTCTGCATCGTCGCCGGCCCTGTCAGCTTTGTATCTTGACGGGATGCACGCTTTGGCATGGATAGATGCCTGCGACCCGTTTCGTAGGCGTGGATTCTCGCGACTCCAACGGCTGCTCCTGCACATGATGCAGCTCGCATGCACGTGACATGGCCCGAGCTGAGCCCTGTCGCGATAGCGCGTCGGACTCGTCGCCACGGTCATGGCTTCGTCCTAATCGCAACACCATGCAACGATCCATGTACGCTCTTTATACACGCAGCTTTCTCTCCTTTTCCTGTGTCATGCTCGTTTCCTACTGAGGCTTCATTCATTCAGCAGCAAGGGCCCGTCTACGTGTCGTCGACGTGGCGGGACCTCAGCGCACGCATTTAAAAGTCGATAGGTAAAATCGAGACGTTTTGGGTAGGTATTCACATGCCCAGCCTGCACAACATTAGTTGACTGCACTTCCGTTCCACTCACCCAATTTCCTTTTCACTTTCTTTCGGTCCCTCTCTATCTCAGCATGTCTTCGTCTCATGTCAACCATCATCCGTCCATAGTTCTCGAAATTAACCCTCTACGTCTCTAACATGTCAAAGTCTCAACCCGTCGCCATGCTCAACGCCCTCAAGCTCAGCGAGCTTCTGAACAAGAACACCAACTCACAACTCTACTCACGACTCTTGTCAGTACCGACTAACAGCACCACTAATTCCCCAACTCACATGACCCAGCGTAATGTCCCCCAACGGCACCCTCATGGCCTACACCACCCCCATCGACATCCGCGAGCTACGCGACCAAGCCGCTCTCATCTCCATGGCCTGGAAAGACCGCGCTTCCAAATTATCCTCCAGCACAGAAGGCTCTGCGGATTCACCACCCGCTCTAGAGACCCTCACCATTGAAACTGCAAACAACAACATCGTTGCCCGCGCAATCCAGCCTTCTCTCTTACTGGTTCTCGTCGGCGGCGTTCCGCCCTCGCGGAAGGAAATGTTTAAGATTACGCCCGAAGCGCAAGGCGCCCCACGGTATCCTCCAATTGATGTTGTTGACGATGGTACTGCCGAGGCGGTCGTAGGAAGTGGGAAGGCGGCATCGATTCTAAGCACAATGAGTTCGCGGGAGAAGGATGTCAAGGGCGGCGTGCTGCACATTCAGCGGAAGAAGATTGATGCGCTGACCGAGTATTTGAGAAAAGATTTCGACGCGAAGGGGTTTGTTATGCCGGATGATTCGAGTTTTTCCTGAGGATTGGGTTGGGGACAGGTGGATTGGCTCTAGGTATGGGAACTAGACGGGCGGTATGGTTTTGGCAAGGGCGTTTTCTTTCATTCGGAGGGAACGGCAATGTCTGTGCTGATAGGTGTAGAGATTTCCAGTGTATGTTTTTTTTGTTTGTATATGTCTTGATTGATAGTGGGGCCTCGTTGTTCATGCAAGCATATTTTGTAATATATACTTCTTTCCATTTGGACGTTGGCACGCACTACATACAATTCTCTTCAGTCGCAATTATAACAGTGCACGAAAGTAGTAGACTCTTCAAAATAAGTCTATTGCTTCAAATGTTCATGGATCTATACCACCAACACCACGCTACGCATACTACTATATACTTAATAAACCTCAAGCACATACCTGCCCTCGTCCTTGAGCGTCTCAATCTCCCTCCTGCTATCGACCTTCTTCGGCTTCTCCTCACCCGCTCTCACACTCTTCGCCCTGTGCTCCACCTCCACAGCCTCCTGCAGCACCTCCGTAACGTCCGGCACGGGCCACGTCGGTCCGCAGAGGTAGAAGCTACCCTCATCTCGCAGATACGCGCGCCTGATATCGCTTAAGCTCTGCCTCATGCGATCCTGAATGTAGATCTTCTGCGGCTGGTCACGCGAGAACGCGCGACCGAGCAATGTGATGATGCCCGCGTCTTGGTACGCCTCCCATTCCTCACCGTAGAGGTACTCTTCGCGTTGATGCCGCGAACCCATGTATAAAAGGACCTCGCCAATCTCGTGTCCTTGTTGCTTTTGGTAGGCGCGCTCTTGAACAAAGGCGCGGAAAGGAGCGAGACCAGTACCTAGACCAGCCATGATGATGGGTGCGGTTGTCTTGGGCGGGAGTTTCATGACTGAAGGCTTGACGGAGACGGTGACGGGAGAGCCGATCTTGAGGCCATTGAGATAGCGGGTGGCCTGGCCAAAACGGTCGCGACCATTGGGGTCAACCCAGTTGACAGTGACGATAAGAAGAGCGACAGAAGTGGGGGTCACGTGCTGGGAAGAGGCAATGGAGTACTCGCGACGCTTCATAGGGCTAACGATGCGGACGATATCGTGGAAAGAAGGATGTGCAGACGGGAATTCCAGGAGGATATCGGCATAGGTAATGGTGTCCACCTCGGCGCGGCGCTTGAACTCAGTGGCACCCTCAGGGCTAATGACAGCGAGAAGCTTCCTCTTCTCGTCTGGGTCATCTGCGAACTCCGCAAGAGCTTCATAGAACCGCTTGGGTGGACGGCCAAAGATGTCGACGTTTTGGATGAGCGACTGGTAGACGGTACGGTTGACTAAGACATCCGGGTCCTCACGAGATGGCACTTCGACAATCTCATCAGGATTGAGGCCATACCACTTGATGAACTCCTCAACCTCGGCTTTGTCATTCTCAGCATGGATGCCGAGCGCCTCGCCAATAGCGTAAGTAACACCAGAGTTGCCTAGATCGAACTCAATGTGAAAGATATTACGGTCGTAGTTAAGCGGCGTAAGACGACGGCGTTCCTTGACATGGACGAGGGCGGTTTTAATGCCCAAATCAGGGCGTAGTGCAGCCTCACTACCATAGGCCTCCTTGAAAGCGAGGCCCTTGGCTGCAATCTTCCAGTCCCTGAGGAATGTTGGTGGCTCGGTTTCGGTGCGGTCATAAGCAGAGAAGCTGTTCACATTAATATCGGAGGGGAGCTGGAGTGGCTCAATTTCTTCCTCCGGCGTGGACCAAGCAACAGGACATTCGATCTCGCGAAGAGCGGTCTCCAATTCGCTAACCAATTTCTTGAGGGTTTCGTGGTTTCCGTTGATGGCAGCCAGTTTAGAGAGGCCAGATGTGAGCAAATCTTCGCGGGCAACTTTCAAGAAAGCCAGTTGGGTAAGGTAGGCTTCGAGAGAAGCATCCTCAGACACGCTCTCAGAGATCGTAGGGTCGAGCACGAAGAGCTCAACGTCTTTGCTCACAAGAGTCTTGCGGAGGGCAGGAGAGAGCTTCTTCTCAATATCCTCATCCTTCACGCCAGGCAGCTTGACGATGATGGAGCTGTCGGCTTTGACGCTGTTCAAGATGTCGAATTCTTTCAGAAGAGACTCGTCGCCTACAAAAGTGACGTCGGCCTGTTCCACGGAATAAGGCGCTTCAATGGTGTAATCAGCGTTTCGGATGTCAGTGCGGACAGTGCCGCCACGGACCAGGTTGTCGTGACCTGTACGCACGAAAACGTTCTTCGCAGAGTCGGAAGAGAGAAGCTTTCCTAGCACAACAGGAGCATCTGCGGCCGGAGACTCATCCAGGTCCCAGAACGTGTACTGCTTGACGTCCGCGGTGTTGAGAATGTCGACATAGGAACGAACCTCCTCCGATTGAGTCTTCTCACCATATGTCTGCTGGAAGACGTCTAGGATATTGCTCGGAGTCCAAACCTGCTCGCGGGAGTACTTAATGTCGGTAACTTCAATGTTGCGATCGAAAGCAAACTGAACCGTTGCAAAGACGTCAGAATAGAGGCGAGAACTCTCGGCCGGGTCGAAAACAGCGGCTTCGTCTTTGACTTGTCCGAGTACCGCAATGTTCCTAGTGCTCTTGGGAAGCACTTCAAGGAATGCCTCTTCCACAAAGGGGCGGTACACGCGAACATTGACGACGCCCAGCTTGTCGCCATCTTTTGCAAGCGCGTTTGCGACCTGTGCGGTCAAAGATGCCTCAACGGTACCGAAAACGACCAAGACACTCTCTGGTTCCTCGTGACCATAGTAGTCGAACAGTCGGTAGTCCTCACCGAGCTCGTCGTTGAAAGCTTGGAGGAGACGCACAACACGTCCCGCGTTGTCCGAGTGTTTCTTGTCGACCTCAGAGACAGCCTTGAGGACAGCCTGGTAGTTGTTGTAAAGTCTGGTCTGGTCCAGTGTGTCGACCAACCTTGCTGTCTCACGTCCGACGCTAATGCCGTCGTAGGTGTGGATTGTAGGGAGAATGCTCGACAGCAAAGTCGCAAATAGCGACATGTGTTGCGTCTCGAAGACGGACGGACTGCACACAAGACCCAGGCCCAGATCCTCAGCGATAGTCAACGAGGAAACGTAGTCGCTAACAAGACCGGCGGAAGAGTTGGCCGTGTAGTCGACAGCGGCAACGTGGGCGGTAAGGGGGTTCGCGACTGAGTAGAGGAGCGCCAGCTGGTCAAGCGCAGGGCGCAGGTAGTGCAGAGTCGCAGAGGAGGCAACAATGGACTGGGGGATATGGCGCTTCTTTAGGTCGAAGTCCTTGGAGAACATGTAACCCAGGGCGATTGAACCAGCGCCGTTCCTCGTCTCAAGCGATTGTACGCCTGTTTGGTATCCGAGCGCATTCTTATCGCCGCTCTCGTGCCATGCCTTGACTGCGGCATCCAGGTCGAAGCCCTCGGCCGAATATGCGAATATCTTGTCCGAAAGCGTGTAGGCGACTTGTTGAACGAGCGTCTGCGCGGTCAGGTACGTGGGACCGTTGATGGATTCGAGCGGGAGTCCTTGGCCGAAGGGCAGACTCGACGACTTCTGCGTGAAGGTCTTGGGCTGGTTCTGCTGGGCGTCGGCGCCGGGGCCGGCAGAGTCGGTCTGCTGGAAGTGCATCTTCGCCTGGTGAATTGGTTTTTGGGGACCAATCTAGGCTGCTTGCGAAGGTGAGGTTCTCCCGTAGGCTTCACGGAGAGAAGGCGTGAAGGTGGCCACGGTGCAGTGACAAAAGTCGCACTTTCAGGGCGACATCGGCAAAGACACTGCCGCGGATCTGGAGAAGGGGATCGAATGAATAAGACATGATTGGTCTGGCCCGCCGCTGTTCATGGTGCTGCTCTCGTTTGGCACAAAAAAATGTCGCTAGCGTCGAGCACGCCATATGGCTTGGCGTGGAGGTCGTTTGCGGCCGGCGGGGATATCGCGGAGCTCGGAGATGCCGTGGACGACAACACACCATCGCTCGTGAAGCCTTCTGCCATTTCAGCGAGTATCACAGACTTGATTGAGGACCATGAGCCGGATATTAACTTGATTCCAGGCCAGAAGTCAGGCATCCAGCATTTCTTCCGTGTCCTGCGCCCCGCAACCCACCATGTTCAAGCTGAATCCGCAAATTCATTTGACCGAATAATATATGGTATGACTTTTGTACCAGTCCTTTTATTCTGTCGACCGATTTTTTGATCTGGCATCTAAAGAGGGAGGCCATAGGCCCCAATACCTGGGGTATAAATGCGTAATGTATTGGAGAAAAGGGTGATGAAAGAATGTTAGAACTTACGCCTCAAGGCTGAACCGAGGCGAATAGCAACCATGTTGATTGATTTGTCGTCGAGCAGCGACAGTTGCGAACGAATCACACATCCAGCTCGACTCATGGAGCTGTGGTGATCGCCGCGACATAATCCTCCATCCAGTCCATTACGAACTCCATCGCCACCAGTTCTTTGCTACTGAGATATACATCATGTAATAATTTCTAAGCGACCGCCGCACCTCCCGAGTCGCATACCCAGCGTAGCTCCAAACAAGGACCTGTATCCATCCTTCTCCTTTTCCCACTCTCACCTCCTAGGAGCAATGTTTATTCTAGTTTCCGGAGGCCGCCAGTTGCTTCTCCACGCCCAAAAGCCTTGGTTTTCTATTGTCCTTTCAGCTGCCAACCGGTCCCGCCGTTGGGATTTAAAACCCAGGTGCTGTCAAGTCCTGTCGGATTTCAACCACCATCACCGTGGCAGCCGCAAACTTCTCTTACTTTCACTTCCCCCCTGCTCACGTGAGTGCCAACAATAAACACGTCTCAGCACTGTCAACACCCTACCTCACTTTTAACCTCTCCTTTACGCCCCTCCCCTCCAGAGCACCCATCCCTGGCTTCAAGTTCGATAGCACTGTCGGCAATATAGCCCTCTCTCTTGCCTCATCACCAGCCCGTCAAGCCCTCCGTACAGGAAGGCTTCGCGCACCCTTATCGCCACCACGGATCGCTTCTCTTCTCGCAAGCGCCTAGGTACTCCTCGCTCAACAACAGAAAGCGACTCAGACGTTGAGAGCCCACTGGCTGTCAGAATGCATGAAAACATAGCACCCTCGCCTGAGCCGCAGCAGCAAGACGCCCTGCGCGACATCCACGGCTACTTTGGCGGTCAACAACAGGTAGGCCCGGTCTGACATAAAAAACTCTTTCCTTCATGATTATCAATGCTGACTTCGCATAACAGATGAACGTAGATGATGCGGTCGCTGCTCCAAATGACAAGCACCCGACCCTAGAGCCAGTCAATGACCTAGAACACCGGTATCCGATCACATCTCATGCCCGTCAGGAGTCCAGCGACGAGGACGATGTGCCCCTCCGCGACCGTCGCCCCCGCAACACTCATCAGCAGACCTCGTCTACCTCGTCCATGCATAGACACCGCAGCGTCCAAAAGCCTGAGAAGGGATCATCGCTCCCCGGCATTGGCAGAAGCCACAAAAAGCCGGGTCCCAAGCCTTATGCCGCCAAACCTATAGCAAAGAACGACATGAAGGCAAAGATGGAGGTGATCCGGGCTATTGAGAAGAACTGGGGAAAACACTTTATTATAAACTACATTCCTAAGTGTCACCGCCCATTACAGAAGAAGAAAGGCGGCAAGCGTACTGCGTACCGTCAACACGAGATTGGTATGTATTAAGTCTCTGTCAAAGACCTGGTGCGAATACTAATTCTCGATCTGCAGACCCAAAGAATTGGTTGCCCTCAGTGCTAAAGGCCGTACTTATGATCTCTGACCTCACTAAGGATAGGGATTTCTTGAGGAAGGCCATGAATGACGTCGTTCGTCACCGCATTAAGCATACCGGTAACCGCAAACCGCAGCTTGTAACTACTGACTTCGATGTTATTGAGGACATGATCACCCGCGGTTGGGATGTCGAGACCAGCTTCTCTGTCCGGTACAAGCATCTCCTTCTTGCGCAGCCTAAGGGTTACATGGAGACAGATGAGGACATTGACCACATACTGGCTTGCGGCGATGATGATTTCCAGCGTATCAGTGATGCTGATGGCGAGGATCACGAAGATGACGTCGACGACACGGATGCCGATGGCGAAGAGGACGAAGATAGGTCCGAATCTTCCAATCAGCATCGGCCTAAAGGAGTCTACATTCATGTTTGTATTGCCAAAGTGTAGCAAGTATGTCCGCTAACAAAATCCAGGGAGCTCCGCATCAACCACCGAAGTTAATCTTACCAAAACAATCCAAGCCATCCAAACGCATCAAGCAAGAGAATCAAGAGACTCCAGCAAAGATTTCCAAGCGTAACAAGCCTTCTTCCCCATCTCCCGCTCCCGCATCGGTCCAGCAGATGCCGCAGCATATATATGGTGGCTATGGCATGCCTGGCTATGGTATGTAGCTCCCAAATGACCCTACAGCATCCGCTCACTTTGAACTTAGGTCCATATGGCGGCTACCCAGGCTATCCGCCCATCCCAGGCTACCCTCCGCATATGAAGGGCTACCCACCTCAGCCTCCGCACATGAAGGGTTATCCGCTGATGCCACCGATGTATCCGTGGCCCGGATATGGGCAGTATTCAGGTCACAGACAGCAAGAATCGGGAAAAGACGTTAACGGTCAAGGTGCTCGTACTCAAGCTCATGGCTACCCTGGTCATGGCTACCCGGGCTATGGCTACCCAAGCATGCCGCCGTACTCGTACCCGATGCCTCTCTCTCCCGGCCTTCCGCAGTCTGCCGCTGCCCAGTCTTCTATGACCCAATCTCCGAGCCGCACGCGCTTCTCCCCCTTCGGCACTACCAAGCCCTCATCTTCGTACCGCCCTGAACCAGCTCCTACTCCATACGATGCAGCTGAGCATCCTATCGGTCCTCGCATCAAGCGTGAGCCTGGTGTAGAGGATCGTCCTATTGCTGTCGAAGACTGTGATAATCCGCCTAGTAACTTCCTGGAAGATACAACTGAGGAGGTGCCTCAGATGAGCGACGAGCAGATGCGCGAAGAGATTGCGGAGCAGGAGCGGCATGTACAGAGGCTCAAGGCGCAGTTGGCTAAGAAGAGCCGCGGCTAGTCGCCATTGAAGCCTAGCGGTGCAGTGCTTGGTGGTCACAGGCGTGGGTATGGTTGAGATAGCAATTTTCGAAGTTTGTGTCCTTTCTAGGATTTGCGCTTTGAACTAGCTCATCATTTACCAAAATTGCTGAGTTTGTTTTGAAAGCCATTGGAAAAATGACACTGCTTGGCACTGAAGTAAAAGTGGATGTTTCTAGTTTTCCAGTCTACAGTTGAACATGCTGCACTTGACTAGCTCGGCTTTAATACTTGCAGTACTTACTGTCCAATAATATCGCACTGGCAAGGTCTTATCATTCGTAGGTTTTCTGGCTGGGTGATATTAGATGGCCATGGAACTTTCTTGAAGCACAAAGTATAGAAGTGCTGTGAGGACGATTCATATTCTCTGTAAAGGTCTTCAGCCTTATGCTAAGCTTTGCTGACCTATGGCTCGCGCCGAGACAGGAGCGAGGGCCCCTAAGAATAATTTTAGCACAGATGACTTGCGCATTCATTGATGGGAAGAGCCGTTGAGGTAAGGATTTATAATTTTCTGAGGAAAGTGGACCTCGGTGTTGTGTAGTGGAAGCTATCAAAGATGCACAACTACATATAATAAACCATGAAATCAGCTTTCGCTGATTCGTGAGATTACCATTCATCGAAAATCATTCGATAGTTCCATCGACTAAGATTACCAAAATATCGTGAGTGCCAACACCGTCACACTTGGATGGTTGAAGTGGTACCGAGAAATCGCAACTATGGATACTGTGAGGCAATAGAGGTCTGCTGCCTGGATGCAGAATACATCTTCGCGGGCATAGCGCGTCGGACACTACTTCATCATCCAATCAAAAATAACCACAGAGAAAATTAGATTTTAATCCTGTAACATGGTTCTATCTCCCATATCTATTGAGAAACTAGTCTTTTGAATCTTCTTATACTCTCTTCTAGTGTCCCAGCAAACCGATTACATCCAAAACGCCTCAGACACACGCTTTCCAACTTAGACAATGCCTATACCACCAACCGTTCATAAATCAGCATGGCCAACCAGAGGATGCTAACAGAGCTCCCGGCAGCCCTAGAATGCTTGAAACTGTGAAATCCACGCTGCCTATCTCAATTACTTTTCTGGAATGCATACCATTCCTCTTCTGTGACAATGTTGTGTCGTTTGTCTTCGCTGTCGTTGCCCGCAAGGTTCCAGGGCCCGAAAGTCATTTGATCCCCTTTTGGAAGTTGCACTTTATCCCAGGGGTTAGGGAAGAAGACGGACTGCTCATCTTCTGCATCGCTGCAATCCTGAGAGATGTGCTGGTTGTGAAACAACGGAGATTCGGGGCTGATCCTCCCATCAGTGTTGACGTATTGTTCATCGTTTAAGATGCTCATTATGCTGAAACCGGCTGGTGCGTGGGCGCGAGTGATGCTGTCACAGTCTGTTTCTACCGATGCCGGCCGAATTGGATCTTCGATGAGTGTGCTTGTGCCGAACTTCATTCCGAGATTGACTGCACCTTCAGTTGTGGTCGGATCGGAAGCTTCAGGATAACAATCTGCAGGCACAGATATCTGCGAGTCAGAGCGGGAGAAGTTCTCGAAAGAATCAGCGGTAGACATAAGCTGTGGCCTCCGTGACAACACAGGCTCTTCTTCTTCGTCCGGCACGAATCCGTTGTTTCGAACGCGGATACCTTTTGTGGCTATCTCCAAACCAATCGTCCTACCCAGGATCTTTCCGCCGTTCTTCATCGCTTTGGCCCGGTCACGCTCGTGCATCGACTCAAAAAGCACAAATGCGGTAGCGTTGTATTTCTTAAGACGTTCGTTGTATTTTCGCTTGAAGTCGATCACACGGAATCCTTGGAAGAAAAGCTCGATAGCGGTTCTATCTGCGTCCTGGTGAAGTTTGCTGATCAAGAGTACACGATGCTCTGGGCCGTCGGATTCGAGAGGCTGGTGAAAGTGGGAGTGGGTTGTGAGCATCTTTAGAGAGGGAGGCTCTTCGTTTTCAACGAGCACAGGGGGTTGCGGCAGTGGACGCTGAAGTAGGGTGAACCGTGGTTGAGAGGTGGGTGGTGCCTGCGAATTGCTGGGGAGAGGCGGGAAAGCCATACTCTTGGGGTCAAGCGCAAAAGTTTGTTGGGTTGCAAGCGGCGTAGAAGACCGTGGTTGTTCGTCAAACACGGCCTCATGCTTATACTCTTTGATATTGAGTGAGCCGGAGTCTGTGACTGCAAACGAATTAGTAACCTTTTGTTTTTCATTTACTACGGCAGTTTTGGTAACTTACATTCAAACCCTTTTTTAGCACGCATGACTCGAACTTGTCGACCCCTAAGCTCCTTCAGATGGAGTTCGTTAGTGGCTCGAATCACGTCCTCGAGAGTGCCCAGTAATATATAGGCGACAGCTGTCCTGCCGCGCTTCGCATCGATGTAACGCTTCCAGTCTAGTAGGTTGTAGCCATCGAAGAACAGATTCACATCTGCATCGGAAGCGCCCCAATGAACGTTAGTAACGCGAAGAACTCGATCTTCAGGTGCACTGGTCTCCCCGAGCGTAAGTTTCCTGCCACGAGGCATGTTTTAGTCTTCTTAGTTTTCGAGGTTTGGAAACAGGTGAGGTCAGGTTGGGTCCGTTGAGAAGGGATTGTTGTATGGAATGTATTGAAACCGGTTGATGTTCCGAGATTCGATTTCGTGGTGGTTGAAGTTGAGGAGAGATAGTGAGAGGGGATCTCTCATATGCGTATGACATTGAGCCGCGTAGTCTGCCTCAGCAGGTAAACCACTACGACTCTTGGCGTCTTAATGTGTGTGAAAGATAAACTTATGAGCGAGTTCTACGTGAACGAGGAACTTGGACAAAACCACCTGTAGAAATGGTGTTAACTAGGAAATCTTAGCAACGCTTGAAGACGTTCCTAAATGTATTAGTAGAATATTTGTGTAGTAACTATACGATCAGAATTCGGTTATGAAAAGTTATGTGCATGATAGCATTTGCGAGAACTTGTGCCGTTGAGGCCTTAATGTCTCTCGTAAAGTCTGATCACTTTTCTCAAAAGACTAAGAACCAATTTCGGTGTGGCAATTGAGGCGGGCATAAGATGGGCCATAGTTCTCTTGATACACAACTGCCCGGTAGACCTCCATTATTTTGGTAAGATTGTATTTCATTGAAGCGTCTTGCCTGGAGTGCTGGTTACCTCGTCCGAGTGAGTCTTGTTTAGTCATGGTAGAGGTGGCTCTTGAAGCTCTTAATAAACTTCAATAGGTTTTGTATCGTCATTTCACTAACATAACCGTCTCCCATGAAGATGTCCTGAATAATGATCGGTTAGCTATGGGCAGGGATGACGTACGTGTTCGCCGTCAAAGCATCGCCACCTAGTCATTCACGAAGTTGCTCGTGCATCTTTGTGGGTAGCAATTGGTTTGCCACGGGAACCTGTATTTAATATACAAAAAGGCCATCGAGCTATAATAGTGATGGAAGTGTCGTATGAGGAATAAGACTTATATCACTCCACAATCTATAGGATCTGTTCTGTCTATCGACCTCGCTAGATCTCGAGCTATCCAAGGAATCCAATCACATAAATAGATAAAAGAGGCTCGCTTGCACAGTTGATTGATACTTTTAGTACCATTCCTCGTGTAGCAACAAGGCTCTGTAGAAGAGCTCTGTGATATCTAGCAGATCACTCAATCAAATGAATAAATAGTTTCGCGGTACCCAATAACGATTTATAGGAATTTTTGGTATCAGATTGAGATACTTAGTTATTACGATTATCATTAAGGGTAAAGAACACGAAATGTAAGAGCCGTGTATAACACAAACAGGGGTATATAACGCCAAACTATGCAATAGGTAAAGAAAGTACCATCCAAAATCAACATCATAACATGCATGCCATGATCGTGCGAAAAGAAAATTAGTCCAAGATCCCTCAGAAAACAAATATTAGAACGAGCCGAAAATCGTTGATAAGTCAAACCGCATCGTGAACTCCTCCGTGATCCAAATTTTCAAACAAAACCATGTGCTCCAATCATGTAGAGCAGAGCCGTGTAGCAGAACCGTATAGCAAAACCATAAACATGCAGTCGTGACCGAAACCATGTACCGTACCCGCGTATGAAGATTGTGTAAGATGAACCGCGCCGTAAACCAAACCCGTCTAGCTTGGACATGAACCGTTAAAGTTAGTCGAACACCCAATGAACTCCAGTTCTGTATATCTGCGCATGTCATCCTCTGTATAGTGTCCTTGATCGTTGTATATTCAGTGTCCTCCCAACACGCAAGATTCCCAATTATTATCGTGGTCCCTTCCATCGTCAAAATTTTTCTTTTTCTTTTTTTTTTTGATTTTATTTTGATGATGTTTGCCATACCAGCCTTAATCGCACTCCCACTCGCAATAACATCCCACGTCCACCGAAAGGTATCGTCAAGCTAGGCGTTTCCCTCCTAGTTATCAGATACCAACCCACCGAGTCGAGCGTGCACTCTCTCATCGGTGGGTCTCGGTGGACAGTGATTTGTTTTTGCGCGAGGGCAGCGAGGGCTTCAGGGATCCGAGTGGTGGTCGTTGCGAGTATCGACTATCCCGTGGAATTGGAGTATAGTCCCCTTTTTTTTAAATTGTATCCGACTTAATGTGTGAACTAGAAAATCCCGGCGATTGGGGGAAGTACAGCGTGGAGTCGAGCAAGCGCAACATATTGTTGACACCAGATCTTTCGACCTCTGTATACGCCTATGATATGGCGTTCTCAGCTTGCAATTAAGCGAGAGCACATCTGTAGACGCGAAGAGATTCTTAAGATTGGCATTCCGCGAGGAGGAACTTGCAGTGTCTCTCCTATTGCGGTGTTGCGCTTGCAGACCATGGGTTCCATGATCTTGGATACTGTTCGTGTGTAGTTGTTGTGGTGGGATCTTCTAGATATCAAGTCGGAACGATTCTATGGGTTTGTAGTTGGAATGGGGATACAGGATACTCGAACTCGGAAAGTGTTTGATTTACTGGGCGCGATGGCGATAGTGGCGGTTTTCTTTGGTGTGGCAAAGTACTAATCATGTTTTCTTTTTTCTTTTTTTTTTGACTTAAATTTGTGGGTTTGATTGGGAATCTTGCGGGATGGGACCTTGGACAACAGCAAGGTATTTGGCGGTCGGGATCGTGGGTTCGCTCCGGCGAACAGAGGGATGACAATTGCAGGTTCTTGAGAAACATCTATGGCCGGCGTCGGGAGCCTCGATAGATGCCTTGATCTGGTCGATTACGATTTCGTGTGTTGTCTTGGGGACGCCGGTTTCCTAAGCGTTGAGTGTAGTCGGTAGCTGGTCGGTTGCCGTCAGCAGCTCCGCGAATGTGAAGCTCATCAACACTCTCAGAAGATCTAGGTTTTTCTTCGTGATATCAGCACTTGATCCTTCCAACTGAATTCCATGGTTAATTTTACCTGATGCGGTTGGAGTCTGCGATCCAGTCTTGAACGCACGAGGACCGGTCGGTGTCTCAGGGCCATCATTCTCACGATCATCCTGGTCTACGGGAAACTGTTAGCGACTAGTCATGGGTTATAAGCTCATCATGATACACTCACCTGATCTATGGCGCTTCGCATCTCGCGTTACAGAGCAGTTGTTGCCATTAGCCTTGCGCTTGTGACCTTGCTGCGGACCATCGTAGCTTATGCGGTCCGCAAGAGATGGTTTAGGGTTGGTGACTTTTTGGTCTTTCCTGTCGGGGCCAAATCGAGGAGCTGGCGTAGGTGTGGCACTCAAGTATTCATTGTGCATCCGCCAGTTTCTAGGCGGAAGCATGCTCGCATTGTTGACCGGCTGCGAGTTCTGATTACTAGACACAAAACGCGCTGAGGGTATCTGTACTTGTTTTTCTCCTCGACCAAGCTGACCAGCACCAGTCTTTGAGCCTACAGCAGGCGAATATAGAGTGGATTGCGACAGTTCCGTCGGCGGGCTCGACCAAGACGCTAATGGGCTGGATTGTGGCGTAAACTGGGTGGACATCGATGAGAACGGGCTGAATTGCGGCGTCATTTGATTGGATGGTTTCTTGAACGGCCCTGGGGTTTGATATGGCCCTTGGGTGACGGGTCGGCCCATCTGGTTGGAAGCTCTGAAGATACCTGCGCTCTCGTCACGCTTCTTCCTATTACAATTCCGCTTGAGGTGACCGGCGATGCCGCAATAGTGACAAGTACGGGCACCTTGGCTGTTGGCGGGGGACAACTGCTGCCTGGAAAGGTCTGGTGTTCGTAACAGTCCATAAGCACCCACTAGGCCGTTGTGATTGGGAGCACCGTGAAGTTGCGGCGCATAACCAAAGGGAAAAGCACCCCCGTTCGGCCAAAAGCCATTTTTGGCCATGAGCATAGGATTTCCAAGTACCTTGAGACCTGGGGGTGGCATCATAGTCGGATTCATGGAAGAACTTCCAGCATGAACAGGTGCGGTTTGCCCAAACGCAGCAGACTGGTTTCCTTTCTCTATTGAGATTAGGTTATTTGAGACAGTAACAGAAGAAGCATTAGCGAAGGTTTTCACATCTTTCTCCAGCTTGCTGCGCTTGTGGGGCTCATCATCTGCAGTAGGTGCCTGGCGTTTCGATCCAGTCCCCTGTGGCTCTTCGCGGGTATGCAGCTTCCACCTGCATCGGTTTGTCTTCTGATAATAACATGATCCAGTTATGAAGAAGTGTGGGCAGACATCAGGATGCTTCGGTTTACCTCGAGGTGGTGTGTTCGGTCCAGGATGGTGTTTGTGGCATTCCTTATCCATTGGGCATGCCGGCCAGTCTGAGCATCGCTCCGGGATTGTCAGTGAATCCGGTATATCTGGATGCTTATTGTAAGTGACTTGCACACCAGCAAGATCATGCTCAAGCCAACACGCTTTGCCGCGCCAGCACTTCCCGGTCTGTAGCATGTTTCGACACAGTATCCTCGTTCCTCCCCCGGATGTACGCTGAGCCAAGCTCAGAGGCCTACGGTCCGGCTGGTCAGTCGGTGCGAGCGGATCATACACAGGTGAGTAGTAGAGCGGCGGCTGCCTAGGTGCATTACGAACATGTGAATGTTCGCACCTGTCGTCCAGATTCCGGCAACTTCCAGTTTCCCAGAACACACAGATGAACCTGCTTTTTCCATGCGGTAGACAGTGGTAGTTTCTGCAATTCGACCTCGTGCAGGAATTAGTCTGCCAATACCTACAGATAACTATCCGAGGCGGGAGTAAACTAGGGTGCGTGGATGCTACATGCATATTACGCGGATACAATGGATCGTCGTGCGCAAGGTCGCAATCCACGTCGTTGCACTGGTTTTTCAACCAATTCGGACACAGACCGGGTTGTGACAAATCGGGATGCAATCTCATACAACCACCGGCTTTCTTGTTTGAGATACACATTTGTGGTATAGCAAGGCCCCTCTCGTGTGAATCCACCCATTTTTGGCAGACTATCGTACATTTCGCATGATGGTCATCAGCAATGTGAATAGCTACAACAACAGAATCGGCAGAGCAGATGCTCTCTGTGGCTTCATCGTCTTCGACAAAAGATTCTTGATCCGTGTCGTCGTGTTCCACTACACGGTTTTCTTGGCCATTGGATCCATTAGAGCCTGTTGAGGGAGAAGAATTGTCACGAGCCGATATTTGATGACTGGCCTGGTCTGCTAACCATTCGTCGACCATATCATGCCTGTTACTCCGGAACTTCACATTTTTGAAATCAATCAGCGGAGCCGAATCGGTTTTCGGTGAGGCGGAAGAAACACCACTATCGGCGTTTTTGAAGACAGATGATACACCCGAGAACCAAACGCCGCGCGGAGGTGACTTGAGCTGGGGCATTGGCCAATCATGTGAAGGAGCTTGAGCATCCACCAAGATGTCGATAAGATAATCGATCATATCAAGGAGGTCAGCATGTGTGAGTCCGTCCACTATAGTATCTACAAGTGCTTCCTGTGCCACCTTGGCCGCCTTTACATGGCGTAGAATATGCAGAGCGTGGTTGTCTGACTTATTTGCATGGGCGATACCGAGAAACTCTTCGGGAGGCGCATGGAACTTGAGTAAAGTGTAGAAGCTCCTGCAGAGCGGAGTAAGGATCTCTCTGTAGAGCTGAGCTTCAGTCTTAGGCTCAGTCCAAATGCTGACCCAAGAGGTAGGGGTATTAAACCCGCCAAGTTTCTGCAGCGCTTCTAAGCATCGATTCACAAACTCTTCTTTTCGATGTCCAGCCTGACTGATCACATAAGACCCGAACTCCGATGGGTCTGGTGCTTGTTCTTGGAAGCTGAGACTCGGATCGACTAAGACCGGCTCGGATTCTAGTCCGCAGTAAATGGAATTTTGAAGAGTGACAAGCTCCTTCACTCGGTTCCAATTAAGCTCTTCTTCTTCTTTTCGCGCTTGCTGGATGCAAAGATCTTCAATCTCTGGGCGCTGACCAGGTCTCGATGAGATAGCCTTAGGCTTCAGCGGTACACGAGTTACCAGCCGTCCTTTCTCGGATTCACCTGGTACTGAGTTCATATATGGCATGAAGTTGTACCACTGGAGTGAAGCTAGCTGGCTAGTAACGGCTTGGATGAAGTGTCCGTCAATCGTGTCTGGGTTTGCCAGTCGCCAGGCTTCAAGCAAGGTCACGAAGCGAGCTACTGATGACCACGGCAAGCCGAGTAGTCCCATACCGTTCCGGTAACAGTATTGCGCAAGCTCGTAGACCCGTCCTGACCTCATGACACATTCCTCTAGAAACGGCGAAGCACGAAGCTCTTGGCCGGTCGCCGTATCAAGGAAGCCACAGAAGATATCCCAATCGCTTCGTAGATGGGTATACTGCTGCCAATTCTTTGCAAGCTGGGCATTGGGCAGCTGGTCAACAACATGGCTGAGATAGACTCTGATGGATGTCGGCATCTGATAATCGTTGGGTATGACCACTGTCTTAGTCCACCGCTGGAAGATGGCTTGTCGCTTTTGCTTTGCCATCGAGCGGAGAGCACGAATCTTTTGCCTTCGGGTAAAGATTCCTTTCCTGATCTCTGCAAGATCTTGGAAAGACTTGCAACCATAGATCTTTGAATGGAGTTGCGCAGCTAATGTCTCCTGCGAAACGATGTCCTGCATCTCGGTATCATCTGAACCGGACGTATGACGCTTGTCTTGATGCTGTGGAGCAGCTTGCAGATCGAACAACCGCTTTGCGTGGGGTATGATAGGACGTACAATGCGGTAGAAGGTCTTTAGGCTAAGATTCTTCTTGCTGCGTAGCGTAGTGGCTGCGCCGTCGAGTGCCTCGATGTCCCAAGTGTCTGACTCCATGAGACGGCTCCTCATCTGCTTACGCGCGATCGCAGCTTTCTTGTCCAACGACGCCCGGATCTCCATCAGGTCACCGAGAGCCTGCGAAGCGAGTATACGCTCGGTGACAGGGCCCCGTGTTACATCCTTGTACTCGAGATCGAATGGATCCGCAATCGAATCGTGGTCTAGCCTGGGGCGCTTGCCGACGAATGCCTTGATGATACGATTAGCTGCTACAGAATAAGACTGTGTAGTGGTAACTTACATAGGCCTCTGAGTCTGTTAAGAAATCTTCGTCAAGTTCACCGGATCGCTTGCGCTTACGCCCCTGCTGCGTCGAGTCTGTGGCATGGACGGGCGAGGACGGGGCATATGCAGCTGCTGGTCCTTGCTGCTTGCATTGCCGCTGCTCCTGTACGGTCGCCGTAGCGAACCACTTCCTGTCGGCACGAGAAAGCTGTGCCATAGCCAAAAGAGGCTTCACGAGGAAGTAGAAGGATGTATGCGTGAGAGTGTCCTTGTCATTCTGCTCGCGCAGTCCGGGCACCATAGCTTCGAGCGCCTGAAGGACCCAAAGCCCTAGTGTGTGCTCGTCGCCCAAAAGGCTTGCTTTGATATCTGACATGATGAAGCACCTCACCAAGCTTCACTTGCCAGAAGGAAAAGAGGGTAGAGAGGGTTGTTCACTCTGAGGAACTAATTACAACTGCACCTAATGGTATGATTGATAATGAGTTCGGGGAATGAGGGGTGGAGAGAAGTAGAGAACGAGAGAAGAAGAAGATGGACACTTTGGTGTATGGTTCGACGAAACTGGAAGGTCTCGTGAGTTGACGTTCAAAGTGTGCGGGTGAGGTTGAGGGCAGGCAGGAGAGCGCTGTGTGGGCGACTTGTATACTGAGGGCAACAGACACTGGGCTTGGCACGCGCGCGCGGCCTGACCGCCGTGCTGAGTTGAGTTTTGGGAAGGTTGATTTTGCAGGTGAACTGACAGCACCGGGCGCGCCATGATGGCGCGAGGGGGAGACATGACAGGAGGGTAAGGCACAGCGACAAGGGATTGAGATATGGTGTGTATATTGAAATATGGATGGTACATGTTCTTTTTTCGCCGGATGGCATATCTAGACGAGGGATATCGCGGGCAGTTCTGCGAGCCTTCGTCAGTGATGACACGCGTGCTAGTATGGCGTCGATCCGCCCGTGAACTCACCCGAGACATATAGACACGAGCCATTGCTGTGCTATAGAGATTGCACCAGACATCGACCATGGCATGCTGGAGCCTGCCTCGCCATGTATCGACACCATGCTCTTCCGGCGTGCCCAGGGGCGTCTGCCAAGCAATGAATGTTCGCGCACCAATCGTCTAGCAGCATTTGGATGGCCACCCAAACGACTCATCAGAACCGTCGATCACGTTCAAAGCCTACAGGATTCCGCATAGAGAGCACGGCGACGATGGGGGTGTCCAACGGGTGAGCGGTCGCAGGGCGTCGGCGCCGAAGCAGCTAGTGGCCGACAGGGGCGCCCGTGCCGTGTCGACGGAGAGAATGGCAGCAGGCTCGAGGCCACGGCCACGGCCACGGCATCGATGCGTGCCCTCTCCGCCTGCGATGCGCAATCCCGTCGCCTGTGTCTCCTGCCGGAGCGCGAAGCAGAAATGCATCCACAACGGTTCGTCGCGTCCCCCCACCGCCAGGCGGCGTGCTGATGGCCCCAGACGCTCCGCCCTGCGACCGATGCAAAGCAGCGGGGAGGGCGCATCTCTGCGAGTTCCCTCCGCCAGGAACGAGCGCCATTCACCGCAGGCCCAAGCGGCCGAGGCAGGACGACGCGCCTACGCCGCCGGCATCGACGGTCGCGCAGCAGCCGTATCGTGCGGCGGCCGGCAGCGCGCCCACTGCTGCCTCTGCCGCCGCTTCGGCAGCCCTCTCGCCGGCCGCCACGGCATCTCTGCTCGACCGCCTGGACCCCTTCAGCCTGCTCACCGACGAAGTCGTCAACAGCTACCTGCGCTGCAGCTACAAATGGAGCTTCCACCACACGCCCACGCTGCTGCTGCGCATCCGCGACCGCACCCTCGAGCCATGGATGGTCTGGGCCATGCTCGCCCTGGCCGTCCGGTACGCCCGCCTGCCCTCCCCACGGCTTCGCTAACCGCCGCAGCTTCGTCCGCGAGCCGCCCACGCCCTTCACCACCCAGATTGAGGCCAGCAATGCCTTCGCCGCCCACGCCCGCCAGATCCTGCAGTCCGACCTCGAGACCCCCAGCATCGGCCGCGTCCAAGCCCTCCTGATGCTGACGGGCCACGACTGGGGGGCCGGCAACGGCCGCAGGGCCTGGATCTATCTCGGCATGGCCATCCGCCTCATCGAGGTCATGGACATCACCCACGAGCCCAAGACGCCCCGCAACAGGAAGCCCACGCGCGACGAGTTCATCGATGCCGAGGTGCGCCGCCGGACGGCCTGGACCTGCTTCTTGATGGACTCGCTACTCAGCGGCGGCAGAGGCCGCAAGCGCTCGCTGGCAGCCAGTGACATGGCCATCCAGCTGCCCTGCGAGCGCGAGGACTTTGTCTTCGGCGAGCCCGTCTGCACACAGCGCCTCGACGGCTCCATACACATGCCCCCGCTGTCTCTGGCCGTCGGGGAGCTCGGCATAATCGCCTACAGCCTCCGTGCTGCCAACATCTGGGGCAAGGTAGCCCGCTGGGCCTGCTCCGAGGAGCTCAAGACGCAGCTTCCTTGGTCAGTAACGTCCCAATTCCAGCAGCTCATATACGAGCTGGAAAACTGGAAGAGTTCGTTGCCGCCCCGGCTGCAGTACGAGCTGTTCTTGCTACACAGCCACAATGCCGTAGACCAGGGACAAGCATATTGTTACATGCATTGTATCTTTTTCATGAGCGGCATGTTCCTGCACCGCGCATACCTACCCGTCCTGGGACCGCAGAATACACCCGAAGAGGCACTCCATGAGTATAGCGAGCACATGGAAAGATGGAAGACGTGGCAGAAATCCTCGAGGAGGGATCTCTTCAACGAAGCCTCCTTGGTCCTCGACATGCTTGAGGAGATGCGCAACTTTGGCGTCTTCTTTCTGCGCGGCCTAGTCCCGTGGATTGGCTTCACCATCTACACTGCTGTGGGAGTGATGCTATACAGCTATAATTTCCCATCCACTGAAGACGATCCACGGGTCACGGAGAAGGCACGAGAGCGCGTCATCCGAGGCTGTACCTTTTTAAAGGAAATGAAGAACCAATGGCCAATGTCGGAGACGTGGTTCGAGACTATCAAGCGCATGCAGGCTTATTACCGTTCTGTGCTAGGACAGGACGGGCCAGTGTCGCCGGATGAGCGTCAGGCGCTGCGACGTGCCATGGTCGACTACGGGGCCTTGCAGCCGTCACCAGTACAGCGACCGGTAGACGCCAAACCGCCCGTAGACTCGAGCGTTGTTCGCAGTAGTCTTGTGCAAGAGGTACATATTACCCCCGCACTCTCCAAACATTGCTAACATCCACCAGCAGCACCCTACCAGTGCACCCACACAGCAGCAAATGATCTCCCCGCCAGAGTCTACACCGAACGGCTATGCCTCGAATTTCTCCTGGAACGGACAGCATACCATTCCGCCTCTTGAGGATGACGACGCGTTTAACTTGAATTTTGACTTTACGAGCGCAGATATGGAAGAGATGATGAGGGACGCAACGCAGGAGTTTTGGGCTTCTTTCCCCGGTGAAGTTGGTGTAGGATATTAGTAGTCAAGCACACAGTTACAGTATGTACCGCGATGATTGCAGTGTCCATCCTCCAGGGCACAAGATATACAATCGCATTAGCGCACACGAGGAAACCAACACTGCACCTGCACCTGCACCTGTTTGGGTGGTAGTGAACTTGCTCTAAGCGCGGCCGCGCCGGCTTGTCACCCCACTTCGACAACGAAAATTTTCTGCACAATTGATGTATGATGAACTTGAGCATTGAATCCAACAATATGAATATAGTTTTTGCGTGGATTGAATTTTTCATCAAACAGCTTAACCAACATTGAGCAACTGATAGGCCATGTGGCCCAATGGCAAGGCGCTTGACTACGATTCAGTACGTTATCAAGAGATTCCAGGTTCGACCCCTGGCATGGTCAAAACATCACATTCTTTTTGCCCTTCCATGACCCCCAACTATCATGTTAGGTAGACTGACTCTTTCTTCATCATATCTTTTTGTTACTTTTGGAGGTGCAAGGGTGTGTCTGGTGCAAATCTAGGGAGCGAGAGTAAGGATTTTACAGTGCTTTGCAACACAAGCAACGGATCATTTCACATCTACTACAGATTCTGCGAACTCTGCTACGAGCCTCACGAGATATTCGTGAGTGTACTGTGTCCATCGCATGCCTATGCTCTTTGTAGTAGCGCTAGCACGTTCTGGTTTCGTAGGCCTCGGCACTTGGTCCTGCTTTTGCGTGCTCGCCCCCGCCGTACTAAACTTAGTTCACTCTACAAGTCGATGCCACCGTTGACACTATCTACGTGTTGTAAAGCAAGGTAAGCTACAGTCGTATACTTCTGGTCTTCGTTCCACATTTGGAGAAGGTGTGATCGATGATATCGTCGAGTGCAAGCATCAAGATCTCGGATTGTATGTGATAAGCTCCGAAATCGGCGCTCACACTGGTCGCATAGAAGCTTATACCTGCAGCAAAGGTCTTTTAGGCAAGTCGCCAATCTGCAGCTCCGGCGTGGATTGAACATATAGAGCCGGTCCAAGATCGATGCGTTCAACTGTTGTCGTTACTCCCTGAGTCATTTATCTCGGCCGCGCATTGAACGACACGAGCGTCGACCTGATCCTACAACATCAACTTGTTCTCTCTTCACATCAAACATTTGTTTTCTCTCCGAAGCTCCCAGGGTTACTAGTCCTTGTACCACCATCATGGGCGTTTACTATGAAACCATTCCCGACTCCCTCACTCCATGGATCCTCGACCAGAAAATGCTGTTTGTCGGGACAGCGCCCCTCTCCCCAAACGGCCACATCAACATCTCGCCCAAAGGCGGTAAACAGTTTGGAATCGTGTCGCCTACCCAGTTCTGGTACCTCGATCTCACGGGCTCTGGTGTCGAAACCCATGCACACTTGCATGAGCCCCATAACGGCCGCATCTGCGTCATGTTCATCGCGTTCAAGGGCCCCCCGAAAATTGTACGGATATGGGGCACAGGCCGCGCGGTTGAGAACGGAACACCAGAGTGGGATGCCTTCGTGACGGACAAGAAGGTTGACACGATTCCCGGGAGCAGGAGCATCATATTAGTGGATGTGCACCAGTGTGCCACGAGCTGCGGCTTCAGCGTGCCGACGTATGAGTGGACGGGGTGGAGGAGTACGCTTGATGACCACTTCGCTTTGAAGGAAAAGAAATACAAGGCGGGAAAGGAAGAGGAAAGCATGGACCGGTACGTTCCCGTCTCTCGTAGCACTCCTTATTCGTCTTGCGAGCGACTCGCCGCTAACAACGTGGGCATAGATACTGGGCGTTCAAGTCTCAGTACAGCATCGATGGTATGCCTGGAATGAAGCGCGGCTACGAATTCGCTCAGAAGAACAACATCGCACCGCTTAAGAAATGGGTAGGGAAATGGGCACCTACTGACTTTGGCCCGAGATCCGCACCTCAGATCTCGCTGGTACAGCTTCTCGCCGTCGCGGTAATGAGTTTGCTGATTGGTGTTACGTTGGCGATTACCATCGCACCGCCGGATTTCGTAAGGAAAGTGCAGCACAAGGAGTTCTTCTTATGAGGGCGTGCACATGTTGCGAATTTTGAATCGTGCTTTCGATCGTTACATTGCAGTCTTGGGGTGTGATAGAGATTAAGAGCTCGCTGTATGCCTATATTGCTTTTCCAATGAGTCACTATGAATCTCACTGTGAAGAGATTATTCTGCCTAGTCATCATGATTTTGTTCAAAACTTGCAAGCTCAAGGAGAGAACCCAAGTCCTGTCTCAAATATTCAACCGACTAACCAAAGTATAACCAAAGTATCTTCTGTTTTTGGGCAGATTTCCGACTTCCAGTAAGCGAGACGACATCATTAGCTGTAAGTAGCTGGATGCTTTCTAAACACGTGATTCCTAGACTCGTGGCTTTTGCTACGCGAAAAGTACTGAACAATAAACGAGCGAGCTTCTGGAGCGCCGCACCATCATGTAGTATGCGCGACAACCATCTACTGGAATTTTTCAAAGCACCATATAGCTCGTCCTAGCGCGGCGCCCGACTCCTACGATGATCGAACCCACGAATCAACAGCTATCCACGACCATTGAAGACCTCATACGCTACGTCGACTCTACCCAGCCTGGTTCATACCGTGACCCACCCACATAAGCCAGGACAATGACCATAATACAACGATTATGCCGAATCGTCGGACTGACTTCAATTGTCAAAAGATTACATAAGCGCAGCATATCACACGCTCCATCAACCCCACCCACAATTCTGCTGATTCATGAAGCTGTGCACTCCTCGGAACCTATTGCTCAATATCATGGAAGATCCTTTATGGGTCAGCCCTACGGTCCCAGCCTCTGAACTCTAACAAGGTAGCGCTGCTACGTTCCCCTCATGCGATCTGCAAAAATGCTGCGCAACATCGCCTCTGCGTAGGCCACGTAATTAAGGGAGCAGCTTCACCTTGAAAGTGAGCTGAATGCTGCTTGGAGACATACTTGTTTGCCAGTAGCGTTCATTAAGTAAGCTGAATGAAGTTCTAGCCAAAGTAGTGTAGGTGGAGAATGGGGCGGCCCCATGGCACAGACCACAAGAGAGAAGTGCAGGGTACATGGCCAATCGAATATGCTCACCGTAGTTTATAACCATAATGTTCCTTGTATGCGGTCAGATACTTACCCGACTGATACTACCTCGGCGGGGCACCATTCTAGTGCTCACAGAAGTCACCTCCTGGTGGAGTAGCCGGAAGCTCTGGGTGAGCAGAAGGTTGGGTGCTTGGAAATCACATGGAATATAAGCAGCGAAGCATCTACGGCTCACTAACAAAAAGTCCAGCTGTTGCACCTCTAGTAACGTTGTTTGACTGATTACGTCCGACTCCATTCCCCTTCAATGGCTCAACTTACCTGGTTGGTGACCGGCTGCTCTTCTGGACTCGGGGAGGTATTCGTGCGACGCATACTTGCAAGGAGCGATCGTGTCATTGCTACTGCGCGTGGTGATGTTACTCGTCTGGCTCCGCTCAAAGAGGCCGGCGCGGCTGTTCTCTCGCTCGACGTCACAGCCCCCCAAGCTACCATCAATGCGAAAGTAGAAGAAGCCATAGCTATCTACGGTGGAATAGACGTCGTTGTGAATAACGCTGGGTATATCGAGGGGGGAATGGCCGAAGAAACCACGTAAGAATACACACTTCGATTTGGCGTTATATCCACTTCTGCTAATGCTGAGGTGGCATGGGATGTAGCCAGGACCGATTTATCGCTCAATTCAACACCAACCTCTTCGGAGCCATCAACACAACCCGAGCTCTCTTGCCACACTTCCGAGCCAAAAGTTCTGGCGTAATCGTCTATATAGGGTCACTAGGTGGAATAGCAGCAGACGTCGGCGCCGCAGCCTATTCCGGAAGCAAGTTCGCCCTGGAAGGTACGTCATGGAGCGGTAAATCCCGATATACCAACTGACACGAAGCCAGGCGTCGCCGAAGCAATCGCACTCGAGACGCAGAGTTTCGGCATTCGGTCGCACTTGTTCCAGCTTGGCCACTATCGCACCAAAGTGTTCAACGCCAACAACTTCAAGGCCGCCCCGCAAACCATCGACGCTTACAAATCTCTCAACGAGATACTTGATGGGTTTCGTGGCCAAGTAGACGAAAAACAGCCCGGCGATCCGGAAAAAGCAGTTAACATCATGATCGACGTTGTTAAGCATGAAGGCGTAGCTGAAGGGAAGGTCCTGCCGTTGCGCTTACCTATTGGTAGAGACGCTCTAGCTACGCTGCGAAATAAGTACGTCAAGTATCTTGACCTGTGCACCGAGTGGGAAGATGTGATCACGAGCACCGATTTCGACACAGATGTACAAGCTACTACGACGGTTCAAGGCCACGAAGCCGTTCCTCTGTAAATTTTAGAGTTGCCGTCTTTTTGCTAGACCTGTTTTGTTGGCTATCTAGCAACATCGTATCACTATCGGATCGCATTTCTTGATTTTTCCGCCTTAGTATTACAGTTCTTGTGTTAGCCCACATAGGGGCTGCAAATACAATGTGTACGTATTCCCGACAATGAAAGTAGATGAAAGTTCTTGGTGCGTAAGGTTGTGCTGGAGCATTATTCCAGTTCTACTATCCGTGCCACTTCTTTGGCCATGGAGGCGAACACGTGAGCTCTGGGACTGTCTGGCTCCGCGACTACGGTAGGCTTCCCACCTTCAGCACCGGCACCCATTGCAGCATGCAGGGGAAGTTCGCCCAAAAGTCGCATGTCGTATGTACGGCACATATCTCTTAGTTTATTCAGGTCCCCAAACACGTTGTGCGTTTCCCCACATCCAGGGCACTGGAAGCCACTCATATTACACACGAGCCCCAGGATGTTCGTGTTCACTTTGCGGAATAGCTCGACGCCTTTCACGGCGTCTTTGAGCGAAAGGTCCTGCGGAGTTGACACGATGATGGCGCCGTCAAGGACGAGCTGTTGAGTAATGGTCAACTGCACGTCGCCAGTGCCAGGCGGTAGGTCGAGGACGAGGACGTCAAGGCCGCCCCACTCGACCTCGTGCAGGAGCTGCTGCAGGGCTTTCATGACCATGAGCCCACGCCATGCTACCGGCGAGGACTCTGGGACTAGGTAGCCCATGGACATGCTTTTCAGTCCATAATTTGATAATGGTATAAGTTGGTTATCTGATGACCTGTGTCAGACTCAGAGTGGGGTGGGCCTTGGTCGCATCAAGGATAAGACTCACTGGCTGAGAGTCTTGGTTCACCGGAGAGGTTCAGCAGAGTGGGTATCGAAGGGCCGAAGATGTCAGTGTCTAGGATGCCAGCTCTGTACCCACTGCGCGCAAAGCTGAGGGCCAGGTTCACTGCAGCGCGGTCAGGCTAGTGGTCGTGTCTTGTGATGGCGTGGCATGCCTGCAATGGTGCTTTTACCGACGCCTCCTTTGGCTGACGAGACGGCGATGATCTTCTTCACGTCTTTGATGCTTCGCTTTTGCGGCAGCCCTCGCTGCATGCGAGGCATTTGCGGCGGTGCGCCGGAGCGCGGCAGCCCCTGAGGCCTTTATTAGTGCAAGCCGTATGGGAGCAATGCATTCCGAAGCGTACCAACGGGTTCTCATGCTGCAGCCGCCTCAGTGTCGAAAACAGTCGCGGCTTCATGGTCGCATTGCGCGGGTGACGAATGAGCGGCGAAGAAGCTCCGCAGCTTGGGACGGAAGGGCGCCTGCCAAGAGTTCGCAGCCGAAACTTTTCAGTGGGGCCGCAAATCCGCTTTCCAGTCCTCACTCAGCACCAGCCAACAATATCGCCATGAAGAAGTCGAAGATAACAGGTAATGTTCTGCGGATCCGGCTGTCGGGCTGTGTCTAATACCTGCGCTCAGATTTTGACCCGGAATCGCTGCTTGACCCGGCGCCGTCAAGCTCCAGCGAAGAAGAAGAACAATCCGATTTTTCAGACGCCGAAGCAGAGAACGCGGGTCGCGAACACTACGCCAATGTTGGGAAGAGCAAGCTCAGGAAGAAGGAGGTCGTTCCTCTAGGCCCGCAATACACCGGCACCCAGGTCAGCCGCCACGCCGTCGAAGACGAGGACAGCGACGACCCCTTCGCGAAGCGCTTTGATGAGGACGGTAGTGGTGCTGAGGACGAAGAAGACAGCGCATCTGATCTGGAAAATGGCGAAGCTCTGGAAGCAGAAGGCTCAGAGAGCGATGAGGGCGAGAACGATGATGGCCAAGGCGAAGAGTCTGGAGACGAAGTGGAAGGCTCCGACGATGACGAGGACATGGATATGGATGCTGCTGAGGGAGATGAAGAGGCAGACTCTGACGACGACGACGAAGATGCCAATGATGCGGCCGAGACGCGGGCGCTCATGGGAAAGAACAAATCAGACGTGCGCGAGTTGATGAAGGACCAAAAATCACTCACCACCAGCCTCGCCGCTGCCGCCCAATCCGACGTCGCAAAAGGTCAAGCAATCAAAGCACAGCGAAAAACGTTCGATTCTTTCCTCAACACGCGAGTGCGCTTGCAGAAAGCGCTGATTTCGACCAACTCCATGGTGGCCGAGGGTCACAAAGACGAATCTGCACCAGCCTCTTCGGTCGAGGCCGCCGAGGCCGCAGCGTTGACACTGTTGAACAACCTGACGGACTTGAAGGCATCGATTGAGGAGGCGCGCACGGGCGAGAAGCGCAAGCAGTCACCGTTCACATCTGCCACGGCTGCGTCAGAGATCTGGGACGACTTGCGTGCATCCGAAAGTGCGGCAAAAAAGCAACGGAGGGCTGTCTTGGAGAAGTGGTCTGCAAAAACACGAACTACAAAGATTGCAACTGCTCAAAGACAACTGAACGTCAGTGCGGAGCAGAACCTGACCGAAGTGCTCGACTCCCAGCTCACCAACTCGACTCATCTCGTTGCAAGAACACAGACGCCCCGCTCTTGCGCACCCATCCAGTCGGCATCCTCCAAGCCGGTCCCCGATGCGAACATATACGACGATGCTGACTTCTACGGCCTACTTTTGAAGGAGCTGCTTGAGCAACGGTCCGCCGACCTTTCAAATAGCGGCACGGCCGAGTTCGTTGTCCAGGCGCCATGGCAAGTAGCGCGGGAAGCGAAGACGAAGAAAATCGTCGACACGAAAGCGAGCAAAGGCCGACGGTTGCGATATACCGTGCATGAGAAGCTGCAGAACTTCATGGCGCCGGAGGAAAGAGGGGTTTGGGTGGAGCGTCAGCGGGATGAGCTTTTTAGCAGTCTGTTTGGGCAGCGTCTTGGGTTGGGTGAGCAAGACGAGGTGGAAAGCGAGGAAGATGCGATGGACGCCGAAGAGCAAGGCTTGATGCTGTTCAGGAGCTAGATGCCATGGTGCAGAATACCCTCATGTTAGCTGTATCTCAATAGAGTATTCTCAATGCGTAGTGTCACACCCAAAGAAGGCGATGACGTAGTTAGCGCAAGCCCCTGCATGCGAAGTCTAATAAGATCTGGGGAACTCAACACAGATCTCAAGCTGAGCCTGACACGAACGCGTTATCGTCATGTTTCCGTCCGAGTACCACTGGCAATCGTCCTAATTGTTCCTTCGCCAATGCCCGTCAACACCATCACCGTGGGCGCCGCCGTCGCGCCCACCATCATCGAAACCTACATCTCGCACTACCTGAACCGCCGCCCGCTCAAGCAGAAGCCCACGGCGCATATCTCGTACCACGAAGGCCTCGAGCTCATCAGGAGATTCCTGCATTACGCGTCCTTCCATGCCGTCGACGAGCTGCAGGCATTTACCTCGCAGTGGGTTCCTGTTCCGCACTGGGTGCATGTCGACCAGCTTGGGATACCGAACGCGCAGCTGAAGCGATCCGCCGACTACGTGCGCGCGCAGCTGGGCCCCGACGGCGTCAAAGCAGTCGGCGGGGGCACGTGGTGGGAATGGCGGCGCGAAGGAAGCGAGGAGCTCAAGGCTGAGTGGATCGAGATGCGCAAGGACATGGAGGAGCGCAACAAGTCGCCCAATGTCAAGGGCCAGCGCATCATGTTGTACGTGCACGGCGGCGCGTATTACTTTGGCAGCGTCGACGAGCACCGCTACCAGATGCAGCGCCATGCGCGCAAGCTGAAGGCGAGGGTGCTGGCGCCGAGGTATAGGCTTGCGCCCCAATTTCCGTTTCCGTGCGGGCTCATGGACTGTCTGGCCGCGTATCTGCATCTGCTCGAGGAGAAGCATGACCCGTCCACCATCATCCTGGCCGGCGACTCGGCGGGCGGTGGTATGGTTTTGACCATGCTGGTAGTGATGCGCGACCAAGGCATACCTCTTCCCGCCGGTGCCGTGTTGCTGTCCCCATGGGTCGATCTCACGCACAGCTTTCCTAGTTTGGCTGGGGATGGCAAGATGGATTACATTCCTGCGCACGGCTTCGTCCATAAGCCAAGCTTAAGCTGGCCGCCTCCAAACGCCGATGATTTACTTGCCTTGGAGGGTGCCAGACAAATTAACGAGAAGCCAAACCCAACCCATGCCTCTACGCGAGAAGAAAGGAAAGAGGAGAAGATGGCCAAGAAGGAAGAAAAACAAGACCGTGTACGGGGCTTCTCGCTCACAAATGCCGAGAAGCCTGATCTGAAGCAGCTTGTAGATCCGTCGGAAGAGGAGGGTAGCAACGGGGCTGGGAAAGACAACTGGGTATCCCAGGACGGCAAATATAGCATAGGGCCCAAGTCGATGCTTTCTCTTCAACTAGACGGAAAGCTCATCGAGATCAAGGACCAGATCCAGATGTACGCGCCAAACCATATGCTCACTCATCCTTTAGTATCCCCAGCCCTACAACCTTCGCTGGGAGGGCTTCCGCCTCTGTTAATCCAAGTCGGCGGCGGAGAGCTTCTACGAGACGAGCAGATTTACATTGCTCACAAAGCTGCCCAACCACTTGCTTTCCTGCCCCCGCCTTCAAACCATCAAACAATCGAGGCCATCCAAGCCCAAGCAGCCAGGTACAGACCCACAAACGTGCAACTTCAGGTCTGGGATGATCTGTGCCATGTCGCACCGACCCTTAGCTTTACGCGACCTGCAAAGCACATGTATCGAGGCGTAGCGCAGTTCGGTGCTTGGGCCCTCGCTCGAGCGCAAAAGACCACGATCGATATCATGGACGATGAAAGTATCTCGATCGTCAGTAGTGATTCAGTATCTACTTCATCCGACAGTCAGCTCGCCTCTGACGATATCAAATTGAGCATGCCCCAAAGCGCCCAACACGTGGGCTTTGAGAGCGTGAACACGAAAGAAGAAAAGGGTGCTGTGGTAGGCAAAGCCGGCGACCCCATACCTCCTTTCGAAAACCACATGATTCGTCAACGCGTCGACCGCCATGGGCGTATCTACCCGCTCAAGCCACCGAGCGAGTTGGAGGCACTCAATGTTCCAAGTGCGGAGGTTGGCGTACCGAAGAAGGGTCCAGTCAACAAGTGGATGAAGGCACAGCAGCAGTGGAACGGTAAATTTGCGAAGCAGAAACTAAAGATTCAGAGAAAGAGGATGAGAGACATGGAGAAAGGATACGAAGGGTTCGAGGGCGAGACGCCGCCTCCGACGGCTCTAGCCGGACGAAGAGTCAAGGGCATGAAGAAGGAAAGGAAGACGAAGAAGAGTTGGGGTATGGCTTTGTGGAGTTTGTGGGGTAGTAAGCATGATGAAGCTACGGTATGTATATTTCCTTCCCTACAATTGATCGCTTTCTCCTTACACAGTTGCTAACCTTATTTCTACAGATCGTCCGCGAAGAACAAGCCGACCACTCTCCGAATGCTGAACCTTCCACTTCCACCGTTCAAAATAATAATGCCACGGACGGCGTATCCGATCCTAAGCCCGTAGCACCCAAGCCCACTTCCCGCCGCAAATCCACTAGGCACCTCGTCCCAGCCTCGGGCGCCTCACGTTCACGCTCCCATTCCCGCCACTCCACCGTTACAGACCGTGGCCAAATCACTACCTCCATGGAAAACCTTGCACACCTTGCACCGCCCAGTCCTAATCTTGCTGATGCAACCATCATCGCGCCTGAGCGAGATGGCAGCGGAGGGGTGCCAACACCCACGATCGTATTGCCTGAGAATGGGGAAAGACCGCAAAGTCCACCAACATTGATTCCTGCAACAGATACTCTCAGTACACGGCCGACGAGAGGTGGAGTCGCGTACCCGTTTCGATTGAAGGTTGAGGGCGAAGAAAGGGACGTTAATGCTAGTACGGTCACATTGCAGAGCGTACATTTGGGTACACCTGGCGTGGAGGAAGCAGGCAAAGAGATTGGTGTTGCGAGTGAAAGGGAAGGCAGCGAGGATGGGGGGAAGGGGAAGGAGAAAGTTGAGGAAAGACCTGGTGTAGAAAGGTTCGTCACTGCTAACATTGGTGAATTGGGTAGCGAAAAAGAGATATCCGGGGAAGACAAGGTAGAAAGACCAGGCGTCGAGCGGTTTGAAACAGCGAAAGAGGATCTCAGTACGTTTGCAGATGGGAGTGAGAAGGCATAGAGATGGGGTTTTACTTGGGTAAGCATCGCGCTGCAGGGAGCGTACATTGCATTATACCCACTCACTTTAGGATTTCCCATTTCATACTATTGAGCAACAATACCCAATGTATTATATTGCATCAAACCTTCTGCTTGGCCATCCACTCCTCGGCCTCCGCCTTGTACTCGTCTCTCCATCGCGTAAGCGGTGGGCGCTCGTTGACGATATCACCTACTGTCCAGAGCATGCGCTTTTTATCCGTCTCCTCGCTGACATCGTTGTCCTATCGTTGCAAGTCAGTAGATGCTTACCGAGCGTAAAATCTATGGGTTACAAGCTTACGGGGCAAATGATGTAGAATTTTTCATCTTTGATCTTCTGCTCCATGTACGAAGCTACCTGGTCGGGCGACCAAGCGCCGGCGGGTTTGTCGTTCGTCGTGCCGGGGACGTTACCAGACTATGCAATGTCAGCACTGGAAAGCACTATCTTCGATGCAACGAGGCCGACGGAGATAGGGCGACCGAATTAGCAAAAAGAATTGCAACAAAGAATTATTCGCGCAGCCAGCATGTCAAAGTCCGAGTACACATGCCGATAGTCGAGGTTGCCGATCCCGGGCATGCCGTGCACCCGGACACTCCGCGACCTGCGCGACATAGATTAAAGAGGGGATATGAACATACCAGTCCAGTAAACGTCCACCCCGGCACAAGCAGGTGTACGCTCACACCCTTGTTCTCCCTCAGGTCCCAGCTCAGATGCTCGGACAACGTCTTCACCGCGGATTTACTCGCGTTGTACGCTGCGTTGCCCGGTGGGTTCGTGATACCTTGTTTGCTGCCTGTAATGACGATCGCAGCAGGCGAGGTATTACTGCGTGATTGGAAGGAGGGGACGTAGGTATTGAGGCCGTTGATCACACCGAAAAGGTTAGTGGAGAGAATCTGCGAGGGACGTGTAAGTTAGCACTAGGCATGCAGTATAGCAAGGATTCCGATGGCGCGATTTTAGGGACGGTAATAGAGCCTGGCCAGGTGGGTACTGGTGGTGTAGGTAGGGGTTGTCCACGTGGTAGTAAACAAAGTCCGATGGTGCGTGGATAGGCCGAAGAAGCACCACACCCAGCATACCAGCCGAGGCATGCATGACCTCAAACACGCCATTCCCAGCCATCTACTCTGATCCACAGACTCACCTTCTGGAAATAATCAGAATCTCCCCACGTGCCTCTGGTCCCAACACCCGCATTCAGCATCAAGAAGTCCACATCGCCGACCTTCTCTTTTAGCCCCTTCCACTCCTGCTCTTGACTAACATCGGCTTGCAAGCACTGCACCTCACCCTTCAGACTCTTCTTCGCAAGCTCAAGCGTTTCCTTGTTGAAATCAACGACAGCAACGCGCATCCCATGTTTCAAGCACAGCTGCGCAACTGCAAGACCTATCCCCGAGGCACCACCCGTGATAAGCGCCTTGGACCCAGCTTGGAACACGGACATGCTATTTTCAAGTAGTACTCGTACGTAAAAAAAATTGAACGCTGTGCCAAGATCAAGGAGGGTTCGTTAGAGGGCTGGGGCGGCACTGCAGAACTACAGTTTACTTCGTCAGCGTTTCAGGCCGCCTTACAACGGACACCCGGGATCTACATTGCGTAACTATCGAGCTTACACATGTGCTTCATGTAGCCGTGGCGATGCAGGGGTGTGTCTCTAGAAGAAACAAGAACGCGCAACATGTTGGGCTTCGGGAGTGTTTGTATCGGAAGGGGAAGGTGGCTTACGGGGTTGCCGCGTGATGTCCGTGGTGGGGTGCTAAACCAGATTTCGCCCCGATACTGTGGTTCAAGAGGAAGTGATCGAGCGTCCGAGCTGTGGAATTGTTTTACAGTTGTTGTAAAGGTGTTGTAGTAGTGTAAGAGACAATGAGGGGCCATGGTTTGGGTGACGTCTTTAAATGGTCCTATGTCTTGTTAACGCCGTTATTCCCGTCCCGTTTCCAGAGGTGGATCCATACTATACCAATGTCTTTTCTTTCTCCACATGATACGATGATCGCCAAAACCAAGAGCGAACATAGACAAATAATACATTCGACTTGTACATTGCATGATCTCAGCTTCGGAATCCATCTAACGTGGACTCAAGACTGACAAACATTGAAATTATACCACAACGCAAAAAAAGCTTACGTTTCCCTCAGATCGATGGGAAACTGTGAGAATCGATTCACAATTGGTTATACTGGCTGTCGCGTATCACTACTAACTACACACGATATGTCTTCACCAGGATGATAAAAAGTGATCAAGCTTGCAAGACAATAATGACAATATACAATAAGATTCGAGTGATGGCGAGCACTATAGATCATAGTGCATCATTACCTTCTAACTATATTCATAATTATATGTATTCTACACTAAATCGCAGGCAACCACCCTACTAGCACGGGGTATCGTAGACTTCATCTAGAAAACGCCCAAACACCACACAGATCCCAAGTGAAAAAATGTACATGATCAAGACTCCTCCGAACGATGTTATGTTATTTTTTAATCTTACGGAAAGCAAGATAACCACTACGGACGCTCGAAGAGTATGGGGAGGCGCATACTCCGGATGCTATTGGGTGTTTTAGGCGTTTTAGGCGTTTTGGGGGTCTTTGGCGACTTTGGTATCTTCGGCTTGCCCGATCTTCCCTCTGCAACAGAATTGTTCCGTGAGGCCAATGGGAGCGGAGTCGGTGGCAGCGCCTTCATGCGCGAGTCTCGGGATTCCCGAAAAGCGAGGGGACTCTTTCGGTAAAATTCCACGGACGCCTTCCGAAAGGGCAATTCTTCCACGCTCATGTGCGTCTTGCGCCAGCTTCTTTTCGCGTCTGGTACAGGTGTAGACGGGTGTGTATTTGATGGAGTTTTGTATTGGGAGAGCCTGCTTGTATAGCGCGTGCTAGGTGTGCCGATTGTGGTTCTTTCGTTGAGCTCGATATAAGTGTAATGGCGATAGATGGCGTAGAAACTAGACATGCATGGAATCATGAGACTGATGGAGACTTCCAATATCCTATTACCACTGTCAGCGCTTTGAGTAAGAGCCGTACTGTTTGTTACTTACAAGGCAACATTGATGGGGATTCGGTAGCCAGTGAGATCGATATCGCGATATGCCTTGATATGATAAACCAGGCTCAAGATGCTGCAGACTGAAGCGCTAAGAACTGTTAGCTAGTCATCAGGTTGACCAGTGACATGTGTCTTACATTACACCTACGAAATGCATAACGTAGATGACCCGTCTTTCCTTAACGGTGACATTCATGGACGGGCTCAACACAAACGTAGCGACCAGAAGATAAACGTCTGTGAGTGCGTTGACTAGTATCATGAAGTTGCCGACTACCATGTTCGCTGCTCCTGCCCCAGAACATGATTTCTGTCGAAAGCCGTTGATGTAGGAATCCAAATCGGAACCTGGTTTGGGCGAGCATGCGATAGCAGCCGTACAAGTATGAAGCGCATATATCAAGCCAGTTGCGACAACGATGGTGTACCCAGCATTCTTGAACCATCGTACGGATGTGAAAACATGGACCAAATGCGCAATGACCATTGTCTTACTGAACCAGAGCACCGGACCCGTGAAAATAGCGAACGTCAAAAATCTCTGCTATATGTGTAAGTAGGCATTTTCGTAGATATTCGAGAAATGCATACAAGCATCCAAGGTTTAGTCAAGCGTTGGGTGTCAATGTCCCAGACATGATACCCATACGAACTGGCAATCGTCACTGGAAGGAAAGTCAGTATTTCTTATCAGGAAGAGATAACAAAGTCTTACTGGGAATGGTGTATGCGATGAATGCCACACTGACTATCTTGGGTGATGTTAACGTAGAGCGCAATCGGGAAACGCAAATGCTGCTTACCAGTGTAAAGCAGAAGAGATCTTTTCGCATTAGTCGTCGTAACAAACTAGAGTAAGATATCTTACTTACAGTCTAAGAATGTCCATTTTTTTCGAGCAAGAACACGAGCAAAGATACGGGCAAATGCACACAGGAAGATCAAAGGCAGACATACGCCTGCCGTGGCTACCACTGGCAAAGCCAGGAACTCCGACTTATTGAAGTCGGATGCGACACCCTGTAAGGTATAAGCAATGAAGTGGGTGAAGAAACGGTAGCACCTACTGATGGAGGTGGACGCAAAGGAGATGCCATGAGAACATCTCAACTTTGCAAGGTACGCAAGCAATGCCGAAGGAGCACCCAAGGACAGATTTGGGGCCCTGTGCGATTAAGTAGCGATGCGGCGTAAATACCTTATCCAGACGGATCCGGCCGAGTGTACATGGGGTCGCACGTGGCGGTACGGAGCGACCCAACACCAAGGTCGCGTAGAGCGAGACGATCATGGTAATAGAAGTTCAAATCGAAGTTTCTGATGCGGGACGGAGTACGGCAAGGCTAGACGCGCCTCATCTGCGCACAGAGATAGCTACAAAGGTAAGACACTTTCCCATTGCTGTCGAGCCCACGGACCCGCCAGAGCGGCTGTCGCAACGTGCGATTCAACGCTCGGACAAGGTGTTCATCACAACGAAGAGAGGCAGGTTCCACATCTATTACGCCAAGCCCCTGAAAATTCTTCATGGACGATATCTGACGCTGCCAATTGTTGTGGGCTGATACCGAGCATTTAGGGGGTTGCGCTCAACATTGCCCCACCGAAAGCATTTGTTTTTGTACTGGTATAAGAGGGGGCTGTCCACGTGTATACTAGAGCGAACAACGGTATCATGGGTCGACATGGGACTGTCTCTTCTACCCAGATGCGATTGAACACCGAAGGATCCTCCCGCATCTTGGGGCCACCAGGGGCCATGAACGATGCTAAGCGCACCAATGACATGTTGAGCGTACGATTGGGAAAATTCAAGGGTCTGGAAATGGTAAAGTTCGGCTAGACCCGATATTTACCGCTGCACTTCCATTAATCTCACACGATGCCCGATGTAGGACAAACTCGGAGATGCGATTGCGTTGTGATGTCCTCTTCTGGTGCTCTGAAGCGAATGCAAGATCGCACTCCGTTCGCAAATCAAATGCCAGCTCTCGACCGTTCTTCTAACACTGTTTCAGTAGGCAGTCTCTAGCTTCCTCCAGCCTCTACGGTGGATGGTAACTTAAGTTGGTTGTGAAGTTTGATAGTGGGATTCAAGCGTGGTCAGCACATCACAGACCAGCTATCAGGATGAGGAATTAGAGCTCGATGTCGAAATCCTTGTCGAGCCTATTTGAGAGTCGAGGCAGGATATGCCTAATGCGTGAAAGAATAGATGAGATGAGGAGGGTAGATTGCAAACCCAGAGATGATGCGACCGCGCAGCCTGGTGGCAGGTACTGAAGCGCACAGTCTACTGGCTCGTCTCGACAAGCCGTCGGCCGTCGCCCCTGCAGCTCACTCCACGGCACGATTATTGTCCGCGGTCTCCCCCAAGTGGCTTTACCAGCCATGGTTTAGGCAGTTGCATCACCTAAACAATCCCAGCTGTGCATGCATTGGTCTGCGCAACGGCTTTTGCCCGAGATAGTTAACCCTCCTTGAATAACTGAATCTAGTCATTCACAGCAAAGTAGTGTGTCGAGAAATGTCGCGCGAGAGACCCTGACTTGACTTCGTTCCTATCTCGTATAGCCTTCTGGGGTCCTAGACGGCCGCTGCGAATATGCGACACGCATTTTACGAGGCAGCGCAGGTCGGGATACACCATGATGAAGACGTCAACGACACCAATGAGTACCGGTATAACCAACCGGCAACTGGACCAGCCGCAATTAATAATCCATGTTCGCTCTAAAACACGGTACAATGCACGCTCAGCACTCGAAGCTAGTCTGCATGGGGCAGAAGGACATTGTCTAGCGCCCGATGCACCCGTTCCTAGCCTCGCTCAGAACGACTCATGTTCACTAAAACTACACTATTGACCGCAAGTGGTGTAGCACTGATGTGTGGGGATTTGCAACCGGCATTTGATATGTATGATGCGATTTGCACTCACACTGAATTTTCCCCGCATCAGTTTGGGCAACATGACGCTTAGTACAGACATAAATACGGGTGGCATGCGTAGCAACATAGCGCACACGCGTGCGCCAGCGCGATGATATCTCTACTGTTTTTGCTCATCCTTGGAACTACTCTCCGTAGTACCCTAGCGATCCCACATGCTACACCGTTCCAAAGATGGAAACGACAATCAAGCGCAACGAATTCCACACAAGTCGACCTTGGATATGAGATTTATGAGGGAATTGCTAACTCCTCGACTGGATTAAATACATTCAAAGGGTGTGCTTCTCTAAAGAGTTTGGAATTTCGATACTGACCCAGAGCAGTATCCGATATGCAGCTCCACCTATTGGAGCTTTACGATGGCAGGCACCCCAGAGTCCAGAGTCGAATCGCAGTACTGTGCTATCCGCCGCCGAGCTAGGCCCTACGTGCCCTCAATCATCAAGGGCCATGCCTGGAGCGAAAACATCTGGCATCACTGGTGAAGAGGATTGTCTATTTCTGAGTGTATATGCGCCCTTCAATGCTACCAAGCGCCCCGTTCCCGTCCTTGTGTACATACATGGGGGAGGTTATGGCCAAGGCTCGGGATCAGAGGATCTTAGTAGCATAATCAACGCAAACAACAATAGCTTTGTAGGTGTTGCTATCCAGTACCGTGTAAGTAACTCTCAATCCCTCGAGTTGGCGCCTTCTTCTAAACGTACACTACAGCTGGGTGCCTTTGGTTTCTTGGCGGGCGACGAAGTGTACAGGAACGGAGTAGTTAATGCCGGCATTCTTGATCAACTCCTCGCTCTTCAATGGGTCCAAGCATACATTGAACTTTTTGGAGGTGACCCCGATCGAGTGACAATTTCAGGAGAATCAGCAGGAGCAGGCTCCGTGATGCTATTGGACACAGCCTACGGTGGTACACTTGGAACCACATTATTTAGGAACGTGAGTAAACTCGACCCCCCGTTTGAAGTATGAACCCCTAACATGACAGTCTATAACCGCGTCGCCATACCTCCCTCAGCAATGGCATTACAAAGACTGGGTCCCGTCCCAGTCTTACTATGCATTCGCTATAGCTGCTGGATGTCCCCCAACGTCAGCTTACGGAAACAGTTCTCAGACCATTTTCCAATGCCTGACCGCGAAGAACACAGAAACGCTTCAGAATGCTTCAGAACTTGTCTCGCAATCCGGAACATTTGGAAGTTGGGGGTTCCTTCCGGTTACAGATGATGTCTTCATTCAGTCCACTCCAAGTCAAGCACTCCTAGAGCGTAAAGTCAATGGCTTAAACCATCTTTCGGGGAACAACGCACAAGAAGGCGATATCTTCACCACGCAAAACATCACGACTGAAAATGATCTAGTGGCCTGGATTCGCCTTGTCTTCCCGCTTTTCACCCAAGACGACATCGCAAAGCTGTTATACTACTATCCCTCATCAAATAAGAGCGACTTCTCTGACGGTCTCACCGAATTTGCAACAAGTGGTTCAACAGGACCCACGATACTAAACGTCAGCCAGACCGCCACGGGTCAACAGCAACGCGCGCAAGCTATATATGGTGAGACCACTTTTGTATGCCCCAGCTACTGGCTCGCGGAAGCGTACAACACCCGCGGACGTAAAGGCTACAAGTATCAGTACTCGGTACCGATCGCGCTCCACGGCACCGACCCGAATGTGTATTTTGGCCCGGCTCCCGTCAACGTCGGACCGGATTTTATCCTTGCGTTTCAGCGCATCTGGGGAAACTTCATCACAACCGGCAACCCCTCCATCTCTTCTTCTGTCGCAAGTGGTGCCGGGTCAAACTCAACCAGCCAGTCCGCACTAGAGGACTGGCCTGTGTTTGCTCTGTGGGATCCCCAGATGGCCAATTTGAACCAAACGGGTGGGACGCCTGTCTTGGTCAATCTGTTTAATAACACTAGGGTATTGGATCAGAATGCAACCGAATATGTTGGGCCCGGCCGGACGAACGATATAACGTTAGTTGATGCATATGCATGGGAAGGTGGACGCGGCAAGAGGTGCGATTTCTGGAGGAGTGTCTCACGCATTGTGCCAGAATGAGTCTGATACCTACTTTCCTATATAATCAAGATAATCTTTATCTGGGTGTCGAAACTTGAGTTATTCGCGGTCATGTTTTCGGTGAATATTAGTCAACTTAGCCTGAACTAGGGCCATGTACAATTTGTACAACTTGTACGAGGCTTACATCCATAGAGCTGGTATCAGGAAATTTAAATCTTGTTGCCTATGAGTGCAAAAGATTACTGGGAGGTTTAAAACTTCGATATTTCTTATAAGCATTACTGCACAGCACTAGAGCATTATATCGTCGATTGTAGATGTAGAGACAGAACGATGACGTCAGTAAGGGAAAATGCCAATCTCATCAGACGCGCGAGAATTCTCATCACAACGTGCCTGAACGAAAACAATCACGTCAATCCCAATGGCTTCCAATAACGATGAGAAAGCCATAGATGCGCATTCCCGCACCGCGCTTACCACTGCAAAGCACAACCTGCGCTATCTCTACGATCCGTCAACAGCCAGCAGCGCCCCAACGCGACGTCGCACGCGCGCCCTTCTGCATGTGCTACGCTCATCTCTCATCTTTGCCTTCTGGCGCATCGTGCGTTATGCCAAATACATTGCCATTGGCTCTCTTGTCGCCACAATTGGGGCGGGCGCGTTGGGTACTGTAGTCAGCGGCGCCGGATTCGTACTTGCTCCAACGGGGATTGCTGGGACAATTGTGGCTGCATCGATTTGGGGTGTGGGTAAATTTGCGCTAAAGAGGGTGAGGAGAAGATGGGAAAAGGGTCACGGGTATGGCGAGGTGGAAGAGGCGAGACAAGAGAGAATGAGTCGTGCAATGAGGATGGAGAGGGGACCTGAAGCCGTTCCTTGGTGATTATGATTGATTCAGCACGAGGAAGACAGGTGAATGTATGGCCAAATATCTCGCGGGTGCATGGCTTATGAAGTACTGTTAAACTGTTGTTTATATATTAATTGAGCAGACATGTCCGTTGCAGGAGTAGAGAATCATAGCCAAAGTCACGTGTTTTCGCGTTCACTTGGGCAATACGAAGTAGCGGAAGCCATCGGAACCGACCATAACGTCATCAACATCTGTGGGCGTTCCAACCTACTAGTATTGTACCGCCATACTCTACTCCTAGGTAATCTAGTCAGGTTCTATGATGACGCTATTTGGAATTTATTATCTCGCTCTCTGACAAGAGACCGACGCCGAAGATTGTTTTTATAATCAGATGCACTAGAACTCTTAGTTGATGGAACAATGTTCGTCCGCTTTCGGAAAGTGATTTAGAATTCATCATTACAAGGGTTGCTTCTTTGTTCCTGTTGAATGGTTAACGTCACATGAAAATGTCTGTTCCGTGTCGATGTCGAAGAGGTCATTGGTGAGGGCTATTATCACTCGTGATATGAATAACGTTGGGTAGAAGAAAACTAGGTTCTGCTCGCGTCGGACGCCTGGGCGATCGAGCAGTCGGTCCATCGTTAGATGGGGCTAGCACAGTTCATGTTCCAGACTAGAAAGCCAAATCATCGAATCGGACACTTTCCAACGCCCCTTAGTTGCTTACTCTACTCGTCTTACGAAAGCGTAACCAAACTCCATCAACTCACGAGTCGGAGATTCGGATCTAAGAGTGTCCATTCGGTTGCGGAAGCCGGTCAGAAGCCCGATTGCTTCCTGTGTGACAAAGATACAGCTTAAGCGAAGTTTAGCATAACGTCCGGTCTCACGTTGTGCAGATCTGAGACGATATATTAGGCCTGCTTACACCCTTTTCTCTAAACTCAGAAATCAAACTTGGCTACTTGGGATCCTGAATCTTACCTTTGTGAGTTTCAGTATGACTATCAAGGAGATCTTGCGGGACGCGCCGGCCGGTCAACTAGCCCGAGCTTACCTTGGATGGAAGATAGCGCCTTACGAGGATGAAAAGGAGAACTACCAACTGCCACCACCTGAGAAGCAAGAAGCTGTTCCACAGACTGAGGCCCAGCGCAATGTGGATCCTGACGACGGATCCGACGCAGGGTCTGAAGAGAAGGAGAAGGAGAAGGATCTCGAAAGCAACGTTGTGAATAGTGAAGCTGGTGGGTTGCAATCGCAAATTGGACATTCTGGCGACCGCGATATCGAGCGTGTTGCGACTGAGAAGGAAGAACAAGGAGCACACCAACCAGGATCCATCGAGGTAGGGTTCGGCCCTATGGACCCGGACAATCCTCAGAATTGGTCAGCTCGGAGGAAGGTTTTCGCTTTTTCACAAATCTGCCTCCTGACCTTCTCTGGTAAGTAGATCTCTGTTCTGTCATTTCTATACGCTGACCGGAATATAGTTTATAGCGCGTCCGCCATCATCACACCAGCTGAAGGTATTTTCGTCCAGCAATGGGGCACGACAGGAGAGGTTTCGGCACTCGTGCTCTCCATGTACGTCCTAGGCTATGGAATCGGGCCATTGATATTCAGTCCAATGTCTGAGATGTCCATGGTCGGACGGAATGTACCATACATCATGTCGTTCGCCATCTTCATTATTATGACCGCCGTAGGCTCTGGTATATCGAATTTTCCCGGAATAGTCGTTGTACGGTTCATCCAGGGATTCTTTGGCGGTCCTGTCCTATCAACTGGCGCTGCTTCTGCATCGGACATCTTCCCTTTCAACAAAGTCCCTTACGCGTTGTCCGTTTGGGCGTTCTTTGCTTATGCTGGCCCTGCCCTTGGCCCGGTAATGAGTGGATTTGCAATTCCCCTCAACAACTGGCGGTGGGGATTCTGGGAAACGTTGATTCTCTCTGGATGCACCTTCTTGCTCATGTTTTTCTGCCTGCCGGAAACAAATGCTGAATATATCCTTGCGCAGCGTGCGAAGCGGCTCCGGGCCAAAACTGGAGACAGCAACTTGCTCTCAAGGTCCGAAAGCCGCTCTGGGAACAAAAACTGGGTTAATCTCACTGTGTATCATCTTACCATGCCTTTTCGGATCACTGTTCTCGATCCTTCGGTTGGCTTCATCAACCTCTACACCGCGCTCGTCTACGGCGTATACTATTCTTTCTTTGAGTCATTTCCGCTTGTATATATCGATATCTACTCTTTCTCTATTGGAATCATGGGGGCGGTCTTTCTCTGCGTTATAATTGGCGCTATTATAGGAGTTGTCATCTATTGGCTTCTTATGTATTTTATTTACGAGCCATATACTTTGTCCAAAGGTATTGGCAGTCCGGAGTACCGCCTGGTCCCTGGTATTTTCTCTGCCGCTTTGGCTCCGGCTGGCATGTTCATTTTTGGTTACGCAGCCAAGCGAGACATCACTTGGGTTGCTCCAACTATTGGTATCGCGCTCTATGCCGCGACATCTTTCATTGTAAGTCTCGCACTCAATATCTTCATAGGTATCTTCAGCTGATTTGTCACAGTTGGTCAATTGTATCTTTGTGTACTTACCTACCAGCTACCCTCGCTATGCGGCTAGCATCTTTGCGGCGAACGGTTTCTTGCGTAGTGCGATGGCATGTGGTGCCATTCATTTTTCGCAGCCGCTCTTTCACAATCTTGGGGTCGGAAATGGATGCGCAATTCTAGGAAGTGCCGCTGCAGCCTGCGCCGTTGCATTCGTAGGCCTTTGGTGGTATGGCCCGAATCTCAGAGCGCGCAGCAAGTTTGCCGAGACATATTAGATTTCGGCTCGAAAGGGTCTCGGATGGCATGTATTGGGGCTTCATGGTGAGACAATAAATGTAGATTAATGGCACGGTAATGTCTATAAAGCTGAGCAAGAGCCGGTCAAAGACGTGTACATTCATGGAAGTATGATAGAGTAATTTTCTACTCCGCTCTTGAGTTTTGGATGCCAGTTCTTTGTTCTTGACTATTAGACTAATCTTCTCTTGCGCTACACCACGGGTAAAATCTAGTGGAGTGCATCTTTCGCTGTTAAGGCATTGTCGCTGCCTTTTAGAAGCTCTAGATCTATTTAGACCACTTATCTCTAAGCCTGAGCTTGGTATCGTTGTATACGGCTTCGTCGTTTTCCTCGGCATCTTCTTCGTCCAGATATTCCCCCGTCCTTCATGCTTTGCACGGCGTCGTACAGTCGATCCGCTGTCAAGCCTATAACCTCGTCTAAGTTTGGCGATTAGGGTTGAGGGTAGTACACGTCGAGTAATATAGGTAAACAGCAAACCAGCTTTTGTAATTCCCGTACGGATTGATTAGATATCTCACAGGAGGTCCTTGCAATCGACCCTCCTCAGCAGTGACACTATTGAAATCAACGTCAAGATGTGTTTGCCTAGATCAATCCTACTGATCTGTCGTTAGGAGATCAGCGTATATCGACTCTTCGGGTTTGGACACTCCTCCGTCGCTCTCGCCTACTAAATCGAGGATTTCGGTCATCACGCCCGATGGAATGATGCGCTATAGGGCTTCTTGAAAAGTGAGGGGTTTCTCGCTATCAATCACAAGCTCGTGTACTTACTTCGTCCAATCTTCCCTTAACCCCAGCGCGGCATTAAGTGCGCTATCCTCCGTCTTATGCTCATTCAAATCCTTGCCTTCCTGCAAGTCCAGCAGGGTCTGACGGATTTGTTGACCTGATGGCCCTGTTGTCTGGCTTGAGTCATCGCTATACTCGGTTCCCTTGTCGTCTTCGCCATTGTAACTTTCTCATCGTCACCATGGTTATTTCCGTCTTTGCCACCATGACCTTTATCATCGTCATCTTTCCTGAGCTCGCTATCATAGAGACTATTGTCTCCAATGTCACTGTCGTTTACCACCTTGCTACACGCGTACTTCCTTTGTCGCTATCCGTGTTCGTATTTGCGCTGGGATCAACCGTGCCGCCTTAGCTGCGCATCTGGTTATAAAACTAATAAGTGCTGTTTCTATCCGTACTCACACAGTTAGTAGACAGTAGTCAGTAGTTTGTAATTAGTAGTATTTAGTAGTAAGTAGTATTTAGTAGTGAGTAGTTAGTGCTTATAAGTTTAAATAGGTTTGACAAATGCTGCACTAGATTTCCTAAGAGTTGCACTTGCGCAACGGTAAACCTTTCAAAATCAATATCAAACGCGGCCTAACCAGACCGTTAGGAACGGTCTGTAACAGGTAGGTCTGCTTTCAGCTCTTGACTTATCTCTTTGTCTATATTCTTGTCTATCTCTCTTGCTTGAATCTTCTCGGCCCCCGGAGGATATTAAAGGCCATTGGTGAACCCCGCCCGATCCAGTCTTTCTTCATAGACTTCCCTCACGCCTCACCGATAGTCAAAGTAGGACCCCATGGGCTTCTGGCACTAGCACTTAATGCTGTCAGACATAGCAAAGTGCTGTCCTGAGCACAATGCTTTCTCGAGCTGTTGGTGCAAGAACGAGTTTTGGGAAATGACACATTGGTAGCTATCCTAGATATTGTTTGTTCCATACACACAACATCTCAAAGCGGTAGGCATGTGCTGTAGAACGGTTCTTTCGAAGCAATCTTAGTCTCCACAACAATGTAGATCGCTCGGACTTTGATATACGAACTAGTTAACAAGAGGAATCTGATATCCGCCATTGGAATAAAATTAATGTAGTCAGCCGTTTGCGAGTTTTAGTCCCTTTCAGACTTCTTGATAGATACATGCATGTAACTACGTGCGTGAAATGCGCGCCGAGTGCGTACAGGAGCAACGATGCCCAGAGCGTTTGAGTGTCTTAAACTGGTACGTCTTACGAGCGAACTGGGGTTGAGCGATCCATTGGGCAGGGAGAGTGGGGGCGCTTGCCGAAGCCGAGCAAGTGCCCCAGCAAGCCGAAACACAGGGCTGCGGAAAATTAGTTTCCACGCAAGCAACCGCAAGCAACGGGCGCTACAAGCTTGGCGACAGTCGCATTGGCTCTCTGAGCAAGATGCTTGCGTCACTGTGTACCTCGCGTTTCCTCTTGCGGCATCGAACGAAACGGCAAACCCACAAACAATCAGCCAGCCGTCAGTCCATGGTCCGAGCTCCTCGAGGATGAAACCACTACACTTTACGAGAGACAGGTCGTACCGATCGTGCGGATAGCTATTGTATATAACAAGTATGTGAGCGCAGCACTGCTCTTCCCTTTCTGTTCTTAAGCAATTCCATTCATTCGTTTACCCTGTTGCGTTTTGCTGGTCACTCGCTTTCAATTCACTTATCCCTCATTTCTACTTTTGCCAACAAAGAACAATCTCTCTCCTCTTACCGATCAACATGCAGCGATTTGCCATTGCTCTTCTCGGTGCCAGCGCTGCTTTGGCTGCCCCTACAGCCTCTATCAAGCGCGCAACTGTTTCTGGCTCAGCCGAGGGCTTTGCTGCCGGTGTGACTGGCGGAGGCGATGCTACAGCCGTCACTCCGACTTCGACAGACGAGCTAGTCTCTTACCTTGGTGACAGCGAGCCTCGTGTCATTATCCTCAACCAGGAGTTCGACTTCACGGATAGTGAGGGTACCGGGACTTCTTCCGGTTGCTCGCCATGGGGCACAGGCTCAGCATGTCAAATAGCCATCAATAAGGATGACTGGTGTACAAATTATCAACCTGATGCTCCCACAGTGAGCAGCATCACTTACAGTAAGGCTGGGTCTGAGGGTATCGCTGTTGCCTCAGACAAGACCATTATCGGAGAAGGAAGCAAGGGTATTATCAAGGGCAAGGGGCAAGTCTATGCCATCTTTTACAAAAGACAGTTCTAACAAAGGTTGTTTAGTCTACGTATGGCCAACGGAGTGTCCAACATCATCATCCAAAACATCCACGTCACCGAAATCAACCCCGAATATGTCTGGGGAGGCGATGGTATTACCATCGATGGCGCGGACATGATCTGGATTGATCACGTCAAGACATCGCTCATCGGTCGTCAGCACATTGTTTTAGGAGAGTCTTCTTCCGGAAAGGTTACCATCTCCAACAGCGAGATCGACGGCACTACTTCCTGGTCTGCTCAGTGCAATGCCTACCACTACTGGTATGTAACATGCGTCTTTTGCGCCCAAGAAAATTTGCTAACACGGACCATTTCAGGGCTGTGCTCTTCCTCGGCTCTGATGACACAGTGACATTCAAGGGCAACTACATCCACAACACTTCGGGCCGTGGCCCCAAGGTTGGCGGAAAGACGGTTCTTCACGCTGTTAACAACTACTGGGGTGACATCGACTCTACTGGCCACGCCTTTGAGATCGACTCCGGTGCTTATATTCTGGCTGAGGGCAACACGTTCGACAGCGTCACCACCCCTGTGTCCGTCCAGGAGGGCAAGCTTTACACGGGCACCGACTGCTCCAGTGCTCTCGGCCGTGCCTGCGTTGAAAACACTATGACCGGTTCAGGTGACTTCACTGGCTCTGACTCTGATGTCTTGAGCTCCTTCAGCAGCGACGCTGCCGCCGCCGATAAGGACGCGTCGGGTGTGCCAAGCAGTGCCGGATTTGGCAAGATCTAAGCAGCAGCATTGATGACAGGATTCTGTAACAGTGATCAGTTCTTGATTGCGATGAGTTCTTGATTGTGATGAGTTCTCGAGGTAGAGGGATTTCTTCTATTGTAAATACGTTCTTCAATATATAGCTTTCAACCAACCACTGCGCGCGGCACATTCGCGTAGCAATTTTCGAACCCATTCCTCCTGCCTCGAGCTGAGTAGAGTTGTCGCGAAGATCTAACAGAAAACTCCACAACATCTGTACTCACGACATTTACAGTCATCCTACATAGGAGAGCGATCCGTGTTGGATAATTGTTCTAGAATGTTCACATCCTCGTGTTCCGGATTGTCGGACAGCGTGCCCGCCGATCCAGGTACTTTACCCGGTCGGCTGGAGACGAGCACATTTGATTGGGTCGCAGGCTAAACAATGTACCCAGCACGTGGAGGGAAAATGGTTCCTGCGCTGGCGCCATCCCAAAAGTGTGGAGAGAGGATCGGATTCCTGGAAATGCATTATTTACGATTCCGGGTCAATGGGTGAGTACTGGGTCTTTAAATGAGGTGAGATCCCCTCTGTCAAACCTCAGGGATCTGCGGCAATCTGTGCAGCCTTCGTTAAGATCGTTTCTTTTGAGCAATGGCTTCCGTAAAGTCTGTCGCCCTTTTGGGCCTTGCTCTGCTTTCGCAGACGTCAGCCGTCAAGCTCTTGTCGACACACTTTTCAGGCCAGATCTACACATTGGACTTGGCTTTTCAATCGTCTTCGAAAGCCACTCTAAAGGTGGTTCAGAACATTACAGCCTGTGGTGTGACGCCCACTTGGCTCCACCTAGACGATGAGACGCGCACTGTCTATTGCATCGACGAGAGCTGGTTGAATGAGGGATTGGGCAGTGGTGTGCTTTCGCAGTGGTCTCTTGGGCGCAACTTCGACAAGACCGGTGCCTTGACATTAACTGGATCTACTGAAACAGAGGGAAACTCAGTCCATGGCTTTACATATGGAGGCCCCGAAGGCAGAAGCTACATCATTACTTCGGAGTATTCCCCTTCGACTATCACCACATACAAGTTGCCAATCACAAATAGCACGAAGGTCCTCCAAAAGATTGAATTCACAATGGCCGCTCCTGGCCCACGGCCCGACCGACAAGACAGGCCTCACCCGCATGCCGCCTTCACCGACCCCACTGGAGACTTTTTGATCGTTCCTGATCTGGGCGCAGATCTTACTCGCATCTTCAAGATCAACCAAAAAACCGGTGAACTTGCCGCTTGCCCTGCCATTGCTTCACTTCCTGGTGACGGACCTCGTCATGGTCTTTTCCGTAAGGCTGGCCGCGCCTTGAAGTACTACAGCCTCAACGAAGTCAGCAGCTCTGTCGGAGTCTATGACGTCTCATACCCCGACCACGCCTACGGGTCTAAGGAAAGCTGCCTGTCTCTCAAGCTCGTGCAGACCCTTTCTAACTACGGCCCCAACGTTCCTCTTGGCAATGTCACCGTCAAGTCTGCCGAGATCCGCATCGTCGGTGACTTTCTGTATGCATCGAACCGCAATGATACCACCTTCGGATTCGAACAGGACTCCATCGCCATCTTTAAGATTGGTACTGATGGGAAGCTTCAGTTCCAGGAACTGACGAACGCTCACGGATACTACCCGCGATCGTTCTCGTTCAACGATGCAGGGACCTATGCTGCTATTGCGGGGCAGACGACTGCGAACATTGCTATTGTGAAGAGGGATACAAAGTCCGGAAAGCTCGGTCCGTTGGTAACAAACATCGTTCTTCCTCCACGAGGAACATACGGAGGCGAGGATGGAGTCAGCTCCGTGATTTGGGTTGAGTAAGATACATAGGGTGTTATACGGAAAGACCTGTCTTTCGCAGTCATATATCAGAAATAAGTATGGAAGTACAACGAACCTCTTATCGCAATTCCATGGGCCTGAGTATTATATAAATCGTGTTTCCAATTTCACTCCCCAGGAAATAACAAGAAATTGACATATACGAACGTACGCTTGCACGAAAGTTGGTGCTCTACATGTTTCTTGTTGCTCTATCCATTAACTGTTTGCGTGGTTCTGACATGTAACTCCAGACGAACACATTGAGTATGTTCGCAACCCACTAAGGCAGCGATTGCAGCATCACAGAACTACATCCAATTCTGGTTCTGTAAGTCATCACCATGGACAGTCAAATAGCAATCAAAATAAGAGCCTCTGAAAGCATATCCCATCCTACCATCGTCGCCTTTTCAATACCCGCTCTTCTTCCAATCAGCAACCCACTTCCTCACCGTCCGAATCTCCCACAAATGTGCCTCCCTAATATAATCCGGCTCATCAAGTACACTCTTTATTCCCGTCCTCGGACTACTGTCCCAATGATGTCCTGCCCCCGCAATCAAATAGTTCGGGTGTTCATCACTACTAATCCTAATCCCAGGCTTCTCATGCGAGTGGAATGTCAAATCGACCCAGACATCCGCTTCGCCATCAATCAGTGCCAGCTTAGGTGCTTGGATGTTGTACCCGCCATATTTGTTTATCGCATGCGTGTCTGGACGGGGAGGAATGGAAGAATATTTTCCGGGAGGAAAGGACTGGTCGCACCAGGATTGCATATATGACCCGTTGAGGACGCGGGAAATGAGGCTAGGACCGCTGGTAGGTGCCGATATGAACGTACCTAGTTCGATGCACAAAGTGTACAGATCTACAACGTGGAGGAGGAAAGTTAGTGTGACTCTTACAGATAGGCATTGGTACTCAAGCGAGTATTTTAGGTGGCTCCATTCTGAAAACTCCGGAGATTTTCAACACGTAAACACCCGCTTTATACCTGGGTCTTACTTACAAGAGCGCGTTGGATCGTTTGCGGTGTTAGACCAGTAAGTCTGGTTCTGTGTGTTGAAGCAGCCGTCGTCGGTGCTGTCGAGGCGGCCTGTTGTGCAGAGTGGGATGATTACGCGTTTGATGTAGGCAGCATAATTTCCCAGACCCGTCCACGGCTCGCCTTCTGTGTACTTTGCGAGTTGTTTGTCTACGGCCGTGATGTTGACGGGAGCTGTGGGGTTGGTGATGTTCGAGCAGAATTCATAGAAGTCTTGAGAGTCATCGGGCGGGTTCCAGTTCAACTCTTGCCAGGTGGGATTCGGATAGTCGAAGGGCCCGCCCACTTATGATCGTCAGAAATCAAAGCCCTCTAGAAGAAGAAAAACTCACAAGGATAACTGATGGCTTGTGCAAAATCCCTGATATCGCTCACCTCACCAAGCCCAAAGACCTCCTTGACCTCCTGGATGGCAGCCTTGTCGCCCGAATCTATGACCTCGTCTATCCTGTCTATAATGCCGACAATTCGAGATATACAGTCTGACGGGCCGTACTTCAAAATGGGGTTGTACCAACTCGGGTATTCCCATTTGGCAGACACTGCTCCACTAGCTGCAATCCCACCCGCAAACAAGCTGTTATGCGTTTTTAAAGTGAAGGCTACTTGCCCACCCGCCAAACTCCCTCCGTACATAATCCACGGTGTGTGTGGTGCATTGAGACTTTCGCTGCCATTGACACCGGGAAACTGAGCATTCTGAGCGAAGAAGACATTATCTGCGATAGCTGTTTCGTAGTGAGCACACGCGCGATCACCAAAAAGGACGTAAAAAAAAAGAGGGAACGTACTCTGGTCCGTTGTCAGAAACCTCAAATCATCCGTTGTAGAAGTATTCGTAGGCCAACTCTTTCCATAATATCTGTTTTCTAAGATAACCCCCAATCCGTTGGTGGCTTCCATCAGTATATGAATGATTCCATTCTGCAAGTTGCTAAACCTTGACTCGCCGCTCGTCTCTCCCCCAATGTACAAAAACACTGGTCCACCAGGCTTATAGTACGTGGAGTCGAAGAAGTACCGCTGCGAGAATGTTGCGTTGGTATGAGGTTCATAGCGCGCTTCATTATGGAGATGGTCGACCTTCGCATTGTCAGTAACAATCCTGAGCACGTGACCGTGGTATACAAACATCAAACCAGAAAAATGAAAGAGTACTAACATACCGGTTGCTCAATGGTATGCGCCTGGTACGTAACCTGCGCCTCCTGTCTCTTTACGAGTGCATCTGCAGCTCTTCCTCTCCTCACTCTCGCATCACATAACGCACCCAACCCAGTCAAAGCTGTCAAAGTTGTCAAAAGTCTCATCGTGGCTGACAATTACAACTCACTGCCTATGAAAATGGAATCATGATCTCATCCAATATATAACCATTTTACACTACATCCGATCGCTTCAACGCAGCTCCATGGCACAAAGCGGGGAGCTACGCGGCTCGCTGCCCGAATAGGAAGGCGGATATGGAGACTCGGCTAAAGCTTCACAGAGCGTGGCAAAGCTTGTCGACACTTGGCTTGCGCTTTTATACCTGCCTAATGAATGTTTGCCTATCTATTCCGTGGAGAGTTAGTGGGGACGAATATGGCATCATGTTGCGGGTTGTTATCTTGGCCCTGCAAGGGCCTTGCTGTGTGCTGATATTATTGTGCATAATCGGGCATTATATCGTCATCCCAGGTCTGACAGGCAACGGAAAACGTCAGCGGGATTACTTTCCATCGCATGACCGAGTTTTCCGAACTAAAGTCGTTATTGTAACATATTCCTAATCAATTGCATGCGCCGCACGGTGGCACAGATCCACCCGATGATGCTTTCTACGCAAACCTTGATAAAGAAGGGCCTAAAGGATACTACAACAGGAATCCGTATGACTTTGTTCTAGTATTGTACGCTTCACGACACCCTATAGTTGATTGAATGCTGGTATACACATTGACTCATCATCCTACACTTGGAAGATAACCAAGAAACTTAACACACTACTCACGCAAAATCTTATTGCCGTGAAGACAGACATCCCAGAAGAATAGACTGAGAAAAATAAAACATTTTCTTTATAGGTAGGGATGCATGCTGAATTCAGCGCAACTTCAATATTTTTAGCAATAACAGTGGAACGAGGTAACCTAGGGTGCACGTATATTCAGATAATGAAGCGGAGGCTGTCTGTTAGAAAAGACTCAGAATCTTATCAAGTCAAATACGGCAGATAAACAAGAGACAGACTGGTGTCTACTGATTCTAACGAATGATCTTGTAGGTCGACTGGTATGGATTTGAGACAAACTTCTTTAAAAGACCTATACTTGGATAGCGATCGCGAAATTACAGAAGTGGATCTCCTACTGCACTGATTCAGCTACTAATCGCTACTAGGCTGTCACGATCGCGTACTTAACAATTTTGTTATAAGACCTAGTATACAACACGAAGACCCAATCCTTCATGTTGTTTTTCATATTGGCTGTGAGGGTAGGTTCGAAGAGCTTCCTCGGTTGTGCTGGTGCATGACGCGCCACCTGGTTGATATCCTGGTTTCCTCACCTTTGAGATTTAGTGTTCAATCATCCTGTTCATAGCACCAAAAATCAGATGAATAATGATATAATAGTTTGCACAGTAATTGAATATATTTGCCAGAGGATCTGTACTACCCATATGGCATAGCCATTCCCGGAGTGCAGCAGATAACCTGAATAACAACACTATTGTCCGTACGCAGTACGGATCAGATAAGGATATCTACTTAATGCGCCTAAGCCGTGCGGCCAAGCCGCATGACGGCCGTGCGCAGGGGCTGGATATAAGACCATCTCAATCCTGTACGATTGAGATAGCAAGGACAATATACAATCAGTTTTTGGAGT